>MCFE01000016.1:0-251232 GCA_002104905.1 Basidiobolus meristosporus CBS 931.73 | reverse complement strand
TAACCCTAAAAATTTGTAGTTAGACTTGTCTGAAATCAAATAAAGATTTCACCTACCTTGGTGACTTTCCCTCCCCCTAACCCTCTCTTTTCTTCTTACCTATTTTTCCCTAACCCTGGATTAATCAATCCTCTACCCTTGTCCATCCATCTATAAATTCTGAGATTTTCAATTTCAGATCTTTCCTCTCTTTTCTTCTTACCTATTTTTCCCTAACCCTGGATTAATCAATCCTCTACCCTTGTCCATCCATCTATAAATTCTGAGATTTTCAATTTCAGATCTTTCCTCTCTTTTCTTCTTACCTATTTTTCCCTAACCCTGGATTAATCAATCCTCTACCCTTGTCCATCCATCTATAAATTCTGAGATTTTCAATTTCAGATCTTTCCTCTCTTTTCTTCTTACCTATTTTCCCACCCTCCCACCCCAACTACTCCTTTCTTCTTATTTACTACTTCCATGTCTTTACCCAACTTTCACTCTTTACAGACTTCTTACCTTGAACAAAGAGTTTCTCTTCTTGAATCTGAAAACTCAATGTTGAAATCTCAGATCCAAATTCTTTTCAAAACTCTTTCTGAACTTCACCCAGCCCTCTCCACTTCTCTTTCAGCTTCTTCCTTACCTTGCAACCCCTCAATTAGCTCTTCATCCAGTCAATCTGAAAATTCTCAGCAACCAGGAACTTCTACTACTTGTACTCAGACCTACTCCCAAGCACTTCAAGCTCATCCAAAACCAGCTGCCCTTCCATCAAGACTGTCTCCTAAGCCAGTGCACTCTAAAGCCAGAAGAAGATTCCCTGTCAGCCCTGATACTCCTCCTACTGCCAACTGGGCTGTTTGCTATTTCAGAAATGCAGGATATCTCCCAATATCAGAGCAAAGAAACTACCTCAAGGACCTAGGTATTCATATGCCTAAGATTATTAACATTCAGTACATTGCCAGGGATCTCTTGGAAGTTATTCTAGACAAAGATATTGTTGAAGATTTTACAGAAGAAGTCAAAAATATGCTGGATTGGGAGCTCTCAGAGCTTATATTCAGACATCATTTGGACATTCCACTTTTTGTGCCATTCTCTCTGGAAAAAGAACTCCTCAAAAGATTTACCAGCTTGTTGAAAAACTCTCCTTCCCTTCAAGTCACAAACTTCCTCAAGAAATACTACAGTGAACAAGCAGTCTTGCTACACTCTCCTCTAGACTTTGATATTGAGGATATTTGGGATACAGCAAAGTCCAAGTTTATCTTGTAGGTTTCCTGCATCTCAGATATTCATATTCAAACTTGGCTTCTTTATTTATTATTTAAATAAAGATTTCACCCTTTGGTGATGATCATCCCCCCTAACCCTAACCAAGAACACTTAGCCTTGTGGTTATCCCTAACCCTTCCATACCCATGGTTGTGGGTTCAAATCCTGGATCCAACAAAATTTGATCAATAAATTGACGTGTGCTCATTGGGAGATGGCTTGATCAACCATCGGGCAAAGTAAAGGCTCTGATTGGCTGAAATCCTTGAAATGCTAATTGGTCAGATTTGCCTAGTAAATTTGGCCAGTGATTGCCCAGAAATTCATCTCAGTTCCCCTAGTCTACTGGCCATTCCGGCCACAATTCAGCTACCGCAAACCAGTATAACTTAGCTCAGATATATTCAGATTCTCACTTCTCAGGCCTGGCTTTCCAGGAAACCTCTCTCAGACCTAGCTAACTAGGAAATATAGTACCACTCAGCTTCTCAACTCTCAGACCTGGCTTACCAGGAAGATATCTCTCAGACCTAGCTTTCTAGGAATTACTTCAGATTAACTTGGCTTCTTTAGATACTTGTCATAAGTAAATAAAGATTTCACCACTTGGTGACTTTCCTCCCCCTAACCAAGAACACTTAGCCTTGTGGTTATCCCTAACCCTTCCATACCCATGGTTGTGGGTTCAAATCCTGGATCCTGCAAAATTTGATTAATAAATTGATGTGTGCTCATTGGGAGATGGCTTGATCAACCATCGGGCAAAGTAAAGGCTCTGATTGGCTGAGATCCTTGAAATGCTAATTGGCCAGATTTGCCTAGTAAATATGGCCAGTGATTGCCCAGAAATTCTTCTCAGTTCCCCCAGTCTACTGGCCATTCCGGCCACAATTCAGCTACCGCAAACCAGTATAACTTAGCTCAGATATATTCAGATTCTCACTTCTCAGGCCTGGCTTTCCAGGAAACCTCTCTCAGACCTAGCTAACTAGGAAATATAGTACCACTCAGCTTCTCAACTCTCAGACCTGGCTTACCAGGAAGATATCTCTCAGACCTAGCTTTCTAGGAATAACTTCAGATTAACTTGGCTTCTTTAGATACTTGTCATAAGTAAATAAAGATTTCACCACTTGGTGACTTTCCTCCCCCCTAACCATAGAGACTACATCACACTAAAGATTCTCATTTTGTTTTTTTTTTTTTTAGGAAATTGAAATATGCCTCCACAAAGTAAGGTGATTCTTACCAGTGAGGAAAAAGAGGATCTGACTCTCTTCAGAAGATGGTATTCAAAACTTGACTGCACTGCCTGTGGTATCAGAGGCAAATGGAAGCTCAATGGCCGTGCTGGCAAGAATAAGGTCAAGCAGGTCCAATGCAAGGCCTGTACAAAGATTTGTGGTCTTGACCAGTTGGTAGCAGGAGTGAAGGCAAAGACCAAAAAACCAGCCAGTCAGAGCCCCAGTAGCTCTACAGCAACTGCTGCTGAAATAGACACCATAGCTTCTGTCCCAGTCCCAATTCTTGATCCTAGTACCTCACCATTCAAAGCAAAAGTCCCACCCAAGCCTCTTGAGATAGTCCCACCCAAGAAATGTTTTACTTCAACTGGTCCTTGTGAACTTGAGGTTGTTGCTGCTACTCAGGATAATCATACAACTGATGCTGCAAGTGAAGGAGTTTTGTCAGACATTGAGGAAATTCCAGCAACTCCTTCAGTAGAGTGCTCAAGTCCCAATGCTCACCTGGCTCAAGAAGAACTCCTAGAGGAAATAGTACCCATCAGAAATATCACTGCTAAAGACTTGCAGGCACAGATATTTGAGATATTTAGGGATCTAAAGAAGTTGCAGGCTGATAACTTGGAGCTTCTAACCTCAAATGGTGCACTCAAATTGAGGGTTCAAACCTTAGAAGAAAAGTTGGATGACCAAACAAAGGAGTTAGAACGCTGCTCAACCTGCCTTCATAACTCAACACCTGACCTGGCTCCAAACAATGCCACACTTATAGCGTCAAATGATGAGCTTAAGCAGAGAGTTCAAATCTTAGAGGAAAAGCTGGAAGCTCAAGCAACAATGTTGGACAATCACCAGACCCCAGAGTTGATACCTGAAGTCTCTATTCCCCAAAATCCCATTCCAAGGCATAGCACCTTGGATAAAGGAAAACAAAAAGAGACATACTCAAGTATTCTACAAAAGCAGTACCAGGAGCCAGGCCCTGCACCATCAACAAGTACTAACATTCCTGACACAGTTGCTGGCAGAATTCTTTCCAAAGTCATACGTAATTCTAAAAAGTCTCAACCACAACTTGCTACCTTGGAAACACTAAAGCCTACCACACAACCTGCCAGGAAGTCTACCTATAAGCCTCCAGCAAACTTACCTCAGCTCCAGAATTGGTCCTTGCTATACTTTGCCAATGTTCCATGGACTACTATATCAAACATCAGACATACATTCCGCTCTCTAAATATTGACACTTCAAAAATTGTTAACCTAGCTTGGAGAAGAGGAAAGATCCTAGAAATGATTGTGGACAGAAACTTCTCCACTGCATTGACTAAGTATCTGGCAAAAAATCTAAACTGGGTGTCTACCAAATTCACAATCATTCCACCAGAGTCAATGGACACTGAGCCAGGAATATTCAACAAGCCCCCAGCTCACATGGCAATTATGGCTTTCTTTGCTGCCATTTAGAAACAGGCTCCAACCTATGATGTGGCCTACTTCTTGAAAGAGGAAGCAATTAGAATCCTGAAAGACATTACACAAGCTCCATTTGAAGAGTTGTGGAATAATTCTGGAAATTTACAAAGGGCAGTGCAAGAGTTTCAGCAGGAACAGGCAACCTCAGAGTCTGCCTGACTACAAAACATACTCTTACTCAATTGCAACTCCATCACTCCAACTGTAGCTGAATTAGAAAACTTACTGAAAAAGGAATATTCCTTGCTCCTACTAATTGATGTTAAGTTGCCAAAACTTCCCTCTAGACTGAATGCATATTCATCTGCTCACCCAAGATTTCCAGCTCACTCAATGGCACTTGTTGCTCTTTCATCTTCTAAGCTTGCACCCTCAGCAAATGTATCCATCATCTATGAGTATTACTGCTATGCTCTAACACTTCCAACTATAGTAGCCATTATTATCTATCTCCCTCCATCTCTGTCTAACTCCATAACACTGGCAATTTTCTTGGCCACATCAGAATTCATTAACAGCTCATCAATCCCTTGTATGGTAGTGGGAGATATAAATATTCCCCACCCTGAAAATATCACCACTATTTCATCCAGACTTAGAACTAGAGAGGAGCACTTTACAAAGTTCCTCCGACAAAACCATCTGGTCACTGTAAACACTCAGCAAGCTCAACGTTGTGTTGACTGGGTAACAGCTACTCCAGCTGCCTTACAATACATCCACCAGGTTACAAGCATTCCAGAGGATATCAGCTGTGGTTCACTAGAGAAATCTGATCACAAGCCAATACATATTATCATTTCTGCCAGAAAAACCCTACCAATTGGCACCCTTCTTCAGCCATTTACAATCCTGCCAGCCAAAGCTTCAGTATCACAGACACAGGACTTTGCCAGCTACCTATCCTTGCTTACAGAATATGCATTTCCCAGCTTACCTGCATGGATTTGTGATGATATAAATGCATTATGGCTATTTTACCAGCATTTCATCATAATCACTGGCTGTCTGGCCCTGCCCACCAAGTCCTACCAAAAGCCATCTGCAAACCAACTTAAATGGAAATCCATCATTTCTGCCTTAAATTCCAGCTACCTATGTTTCCCTGACCCAAAAACACAGAACCTCCTGGAAAGCGCAATCTCCTACTCCAAGTCACTACAGATCACTGAGCACACTAGATTATGGGCTCATATCATGGATACCTTGCCCTTAGTAAATATGAATGCCACCACAAGGTCCATATCAAGAGTATATAAAGCCATGAGACCCCAAGCAAGGAGTATACCATCACCAGACAAACTGGCCCCTATATTCTTTGATTCAACCGTGCATCCCACTCCTCCTTTCTACCATACTGGTAACATATCTAGCAGTCCAACATCTCCAATTTTGGTTTCAGCAAAGCTTCTGGAGAAAATTTTAAAGAAGCTTCCTGCAAATACTGCACCTGGACATGACTTGATTACCTACGATCTACTCCGGGTGTGCTACTCCAAAATGAGTCACTTACTTCTCCCATTCTACTCTATCTGTGCCCAACAATTGACTACCCCAAAGGCCTGGTCACAGGCAAATGTAATACCCTTATACAAAGGGAAGGGGAAACACTCACTCCCAGGTTCTTACCGGCCAGTTTCACTCCTGCCAACCTGCCGGAAAATCTTTGAGCTTATAATTGCAAGGTCCTTGCAATCTCAACTATATCCATTCCATCCTTCTCAGTTTGGCTTCTTGCCCAAACTCTCCTTGGATATGGCTGTAGTGCTAAGCCATGATCATTCACTTCAATTCTCATTTCCAACCATTCTGTTTGACATTACTAAAGCCTTTGACTCTGTGGACAGAGCTCTGCTTTGGAGAAAGCTATTAGCAGTTACCACACTACCAATGACCCTTCTTGTACGTTCTCTATTTTGTGAGAACTCAGCCAAAATTTTGCATCCAAGTTGTACATCAGAGACTTATGAGGTTCCAAATGGAGTAGTCCAAGGATCTGTACTAGGTCCCTTACTATTTGTGATATTCCTACATGACTTTCCTTTATTTCCAAAAGGCCCCTCACCAGACTCTCCCTATCCACTACTAACTCTCTATGCGGATGATATCAAGATTGCTACTCCTAATCCCATAGCAGACACTGCCATCATTGAGAAGTACTTGGCTGCCAACAACCTCTCACTCTCAATTTCCAAGACAGTCCCAATTGGATGCACTACAACTATACAGAACACTAGCATTCTGCCACAACAAACTGCAATATATCTAGGTCTGCCATTTTGTCAACATGGGATTGACTCAAAGCTCCACCTGAATAATAGGATCCGTCTTGCTCAACAGGCTCTCAAAAAGCTTCTGGTAGTAGTCACTCCAGACACTCCAATTCAAAAGATCCCTATACTTCTGAAGCAGTATGTACTGCCGGTACTTGAGTTTGGTCTCCACATTATACCCCTAACCTCCAGAGAACTTCACCGCCTGGATAAATTTCTCCATCAGTGTATCAGATCCTTGGTACCTTATCTTCCAGTATCTCCCTATATCCATGCAACTAATGGAGCCTTTGGCTTCTACCCATACCAAATCCGAATGGTCTATCTCCGTGCTTCCTTCCTAGTCAAACTTCAGAAATCACATAACCCCTCCATCAAACAATGGCTTCAATCTAACTCCTCCCTGAAATCTTCTTGCTGGCACACCCTGGTTGGCTCTGCTGTAGTAACAGAGCTTGCTTCAAAACTTCAAAAAGCTGAGAAACCAAGACTACTGGCTCAGGACCATCTAAGATCTATGTGGCAGAGCTACTTACAAGTCCACACACCTTTCCTACTACACCTAATCCCAGGCTGGGTTCCAGTCTTGGATTATATTGATCAGAAACATCTACAATTTGTACTTCCCCCAAAACCCCTGAATTTTATATTTACCCCTGATGAGCTTTACTTTATTGAAACAAACATAAGAGATGAAACAAAACATAAATTAGATTACTTATTAGAGAGGTTCTAGACCTCTTAATTGGCTTCTTTATTTGTACCTAGATTAGTTCTTAACTCAAATAAAGATTTCACCAACTTGGTGACTTTCCCTCCCCCTAAATAAAGATTTCACCTACCTTGGTGACTTTCCCTCCCCTAACCCTAAGACTTCCGGAATTTTGCTCCTTCCTTCTCTTCTCCCTGCTAATTTTCCTAACCTAGGAATAATCCATCCATCTACCCTTGTCCATCCATCTATAAATTCTGACTTCTGGAATTTTTGCTCCTTCCTTCTCTTCTCCCTGCTAATTTTCCTAACCTAGGAATAATCCATCCATCTACCCTTGTCCATCCATCTATAAATTCTGACTTCTGGAATTTTTGCTCCTTCCTTCTCTTCTCCCTGCTAATTTTCCTAACCTAGGAATAATCCATCCATCTACCCTTGTCCATCCATCTATAAATTCTGACTTCTGGAATTTTTGCTCCTTCCTTCTCTTCTCCCTGCTAATTTTCCTAACCTAGGAATAATCCATCCATCTACCCTTGTCCATCCATCTATAAATTCTGACTTCTGGAATTTTTGCTCCTTCCTTCTCTTCTCCCTGCTAATTTTCCTAACCTAGGAATAATCCATCCATCTACCCTTGTCCATCCATCTATAAATTCTGACTTCTGGAATTTTTGCTCCTTCCTTCTCTTCTCCCTGCTAATTTTCCCACCCTCCCACCCCATCTTACCCTCTTCTTCTTATTTCTTATGCCTTCACTCCATTCCCTTCAGATTTCCTTCCTTGAGGAAAGGCTTGCACTTGTTGAAGCTGAAAATGCTTTACTCAAGAAACAAGTTCAAAAGCTGTTTTCTGCCTTCTCTGATCTGCAAGAATCTATTGTCTCTCAGCCAACGGTTCCTGTCGACAAGACTCCCCAAGAATCATCTGCTCCTGCTCACTCTTCCTACTCTGAGGCTGTCAAAAAGCCTGTTCCTGCTTCCTCAAGACATCCTGCCGCTCCTCCCAAGACTAAAAGAAAGTTTCCTACTACTTCTGATTTGCCTCCTGCTACTGACTGGGCTGTCTGCTACTTTGCCAATGTGGAGTTCATTCCTATATCTGAGCATAGGATGTATCTCAAGCAACAAGGTTACAATTTATCCAAGATTGTTAACATGAGATTTATCAACCATCACACTCTGGAGGTAGTACTTGACAAAAGTATTGCTAAAGAGTTCTCTCAAAATGTCTCTGACCAGTTCTACTGGGAACCTACTGACCATGCCTTTAAAGAGTTTCCTGATTCTCCAGTTTACAAGACCTTCTCATTAGAGGAATCTCTGCTCTCAAGATTCACTTCACTTATCAAAAACTCCCCTTCACCTGCTGTTACCCACTTCCTCAAAGATTATTATATCTCTCAAGCTTATCTACTTCACTCCCACATGAACCTGAACTCCAGTGTACTCTGGGATACTGCCTTAACTTTAGCTTAGATTTATTCATATTCAACTTAGTGTTTACTTTGGGAATCTTCTATTCCCAGCTGGCTTCTTTATTTGTAGTTAGACTTGTCTGCATTCAAATAAAGATTTCACCTACCTTGGGGACTTTCCCTCCCCCTAACCCTAAGTGCCTTCCAGGCATTCTTTGCCGTTTTTGCTCTTGAGCATTGAATTAGCAATTTGTCCTTGACATTAAGGCAAATGCAGTTAAAGGCACTTTGTTCTTTCTTCTGGTACTTTAAGGCTTCCTCTCCCACGTTTTTAGGAGGGCATTCTTCTCCCATGACAATATCCCAAAGGCCTCTTTCTTGCAGCAGCATCTTCATCTTCACCTTCCACACTTGGTAGTTAGATCCATCCAACTTTTCAGCAGAGGGAAAAATTCCAGTAATAGCAGTAGTAGACATTGCAGAGAGTGACAGCTTGGGGCTCATAACCTGTTGTAAGAGTCTTGGAGATATTGGAAGTGATTTGGAGAACAAGTAGATTATGTGGTTTTCACTTAATGATTTATTGAATGTAAAAGTAGTATTGATACTTTTACATGGTCTTGGCATTACAAACACGTAGAATAGGTTAAGGAAGGTCCCAAGAACATGTGTGCAAAGTTTGGGGCTATTTGGACAACTTTGAGAATTTTCATGTTCTGGGTACCTGGCATTTTGGTGAAAATATTCTAAGTAAATCCCAACAAGGAATTTGGTCAGTATTCTCTAGAATTTGAAGGTGGTGATCTAAGTGACTAAGTTAGGTGAATATTTAGGTGGAAAATACGAATTTTTACAACAGATTATAGTGCAGACTCACCACTGCAACAATCCACTGATCATGGCCTGGAAGAGAACTAACCACACTATACCTGGCTCCTGCTGGAGAACTATACTTGGTGATCCAGATGTCAAGAAGTTTGCCAACTATACTCTGCAGTAAGAAAAGCCCAAGTTGGCCTACCAGAAATGCTTGACACACCTTTGGAAGCAATATCTGAGACAGCACCTTTCCTTTATGACAAGTATTGATTCCTATCATATTCCCTTATTAATGTTGCTCATATATTATTCCTACCCCTCTTGCTACCCACCTTCCTACTGAACAGTGTCTTGAGCACTGAAGAACTATCATTGCTCTTGTTAACTTAGAAGAGTCCAAATATTAAGCTTCTCTAGATAGGCAGGTGAAGCCTTGGGGTTGCTATGCATTAAGGTTTAGGAAAGTACTACTTGTTATGTGGCTGAATATAGGATCAACAGGCTCCATAGGCATTCCTGGGCATGCTATGGCAGCACAAGAGCTATGTAGCCCAGTATAATGCATCAAGTCCAATACTTTGAGGCCATTTGTAAATCAAGAAAAAAGGATTTAATATAGTAGTTTCAGGATTAAGATCTCTTCAACAGATCAAATATTGTCATAGATGTAACCATACTAGGAGTTATATATGCAATACGTGCGCCAATTCCTTGAGTGAATGCAAACAACCCTCCTTCTGTTCTCCACATATGAATTACCATAGCCAGGGAGCTGCCATATTCTTCGCGTTCGTGCTGGTCAAGAACTTGCCAACGGGTTTTGATAACATCAGGAATATTGCTTATTGCCGCAGCCACAGTGCATGATAGTATAGCGGACAATGCGTAAATGGATGCTGCCAGTAAGGTTGCTGGGATGGCATTAGGAGTACTGTTGGGGAATGCGAGCGAAAAGAAGAGAGATTTGAAGTATTCATAAGATACGAAATATATCATTGAATTCGGTATAAACACCATAAGGCTTAGCCAGTATCCTTTGAAAAACCCAGCCACCCCTTCAACTGCCAGAATGTTTCGTATCGTACCTGCTGTAGTTTGTACAGTATCATATCGAGAACACTTTGTTGACCCTGTATTTGCCAGCCCAAGAGTCTCCTCCTCATGAAATTCGAACACCTTGGCTGTGGACGCCTGAAGCTTGATCTTGATGACCTCCATAGGAGTCCATAGAAAGCCTGAAACGATCTCCGCCAAACAGCCAGATATCATGTGATTCAAAAAGGATTTCGAACTAAGACCCGTATGAAATGAAATTAGGTACTTGGCCAAATCGTAAGTATTTAGGAACACCGTCAAAGCAGGCACGTTAAAGAGTAGTGCAATTCCCAAGCCCTTGTAGAGAGCCCAAAAGGATTCAAGAGCTAATATCTTTTGCAGAGTGTAAAGAAGACTTTCATTATTGCTTGAAATTTGTGAGCGGGTCTTGAGCGTGTCCACTAACATTTGGAAGGTGTGTCAGAATAATTATACATACGCACAGCATTCGTAGCCTTACATGGATGAGTCAAGATACGTGCAACGACTGCAGCCAAGCTAGAAACAAGTAGGTTGCGGTATTCATACATCGCTCGAGGCTTAGAGGGGAACTTCCAGGTTGGCAATGGGGAATGTACTCGACGAGCTATAAGCTGCACAAACACATCTATATAAGCACCCTTGATATAGGTAAATTGATGATGGGGCATATACACATCAATGAAAATCACCCAATACTATGATCCGCCACAGGCACTAAGCGGATGCAGCCTGATTGAAGTAAAATTCGGCCAAGCATTGATGTTGTGTTCATGAGCCATTGAGTTAATTTGCCTGGGTCAAGTTATACATGCCCATTGAACTTGAAATAGCCCTGATGATAGGCAAGGCAATTTCTTGAACAGGAGTGGCTCACTCACTATTATTAGCTATGGTAACAGGAATCTTATTTAGGTTAACGATCGCCAACAGAAGCAAGTCGAAGGCTCTACGGGTAAGCGGCAGAGTATCACCAACCTTCGACCACATCCAACTAACATATATGATAGGAGTACTTGGCCACTTTCAACTGTCATTAAGCGTAACCCCGAGTCCCGATTATAGAAGTGGTATTACTAAGGATGCTAGATTCAAAATTAGCATGTGCAACTAAAATCTAACGAACTGGCGACTCTTCAATGGCATGAATTAACCATTGCACTTGTGCCACCAAGATTCAGCCGAGCATTACTCATGGTGAGAAAAGTAATGCAAGGTCAAACAGGTTGTATGCATTAGATCTTGTCGATCGGAGAGGACTTGATGGGTGTGCTAGTGCAAGTTGCGCATGATACAGAACCTCTTCAGACTCACACTTGCTCCATCCATATCCAGGGTTAGTTAGAACTGAGGATGGATTATTAACCCGAGACTTGTCGAAATATGACCTGTTTATATGTTATTGTGTGTAATACAGCAGGGTGCACCAGACGATCTTACCTTCAGCGCCTTGATTGAGCCCTAATTGGAAAACAGATTGTTGACTGTGTGTAGTGAAGTATAAATGCAGGACCTGATGATTCATACAGTCCTTGGTCTTTATTCTGGAGCAGCAAAAATGGGCGAGTTCCACATTGCTAGCGTATACATACATACTGCTTACAAAAGTCAAAAACCAGCACTGTTCTCTTAATCCAGTATTTCGTGGGGGAGCAATCTGGTAATGTAAAAGTGGGAAATGCTCTATTGAAATATACTGACCATGCTTTTGCAAGTACAAAAAGTGCCCAGCGGGGTATATGCACCATTCTGATGTGCATTTCATTTATGAATACTTCAGGGCAGTTGCAATATGGAGCAACTAGAATTGAGACTTGACTAATTGAATATATGCTAGATCCTAATATTTGAACAGATTGATGCAATGTTATTCTTGACAACACAATGCATATTCCCAAAATTTGTGTACAAGCCACTTTCTTGCTACCTGGTATATCTGTTTACACTGCCAATAGGCTAGCATTGTTTCATGGTGAAATACAAGCATTCCCAGCTACTTCTCCCCAGGCAATCCTTAATTTCTCCCGCTAAATAGCTTCAAGTGGTATCGTTAGGATACACTAATGGAAGTACCATTTCATAATATTCTAGCTCTACATGACGTAGCTTGCGGCTGATAACCCATTGTAACTAGTTTCTACACACTAGCAATTGACGCCCTTCAGATTAGCCTGCCTTTCGGTTAAAAAGTTGAACCATCTGTTTGATCGGGGGAACGGCGTCCGAATTGGCCGATGAAAAATAATGGTTAGGCGCTTCGCATTCTTATTATTTGTTGAAACCACTCTTATGAAAGAATGTGATCTCCTTGCTTGAAACCTTGAGTGTGCTCATTTTTCTAAACTGAGGCCAAGATTTATTATTGTGTAACTAAGGCCTGGGAAGTAGTCATAATTCTTTGGTATTTCTACTTTCCGTGAGAATTTAAGGAGGGATGCTGCCAACTGTATTGATGACACTCCTCTTGGACACGATATATTAAGATGTAGATGACCCTTCACTGAATGCAATCGAATATTCTCAAGTAACTTGCCTTATGTGCAGTGTCAAAAATATATTCGTGCGAAGAGTCTCGAGCAGCTCTGTCTTCACCACCCCGTTATCTCTTGCGATGACTGACTTCTGTTCCCATACCCGCCAGTATACTACTCTGATTGGCTCATTATTTAGGTATATTGCTCATCATCTGAGTCGGACCAACGTGAAAGCATTTTGTGAGATAGAAGTTGGTTTGTTTACTCTTTTGTATCTCGATTGACTCGCAGTAGATCTATTGTGGTTGTGATTGGAGGGAGCAAGGTGTGGAGAGTTGGAGCAGAGGGTTACATAAACCAGAATTTACAAAACGGATAGCCTGTTGGTGATGATTGGGTTGTTGTTGGATTGCCAAGATACTGATAATTGATTCAGGGATCATCAGGCCTAGAGAGTGTGTAGCCCCTCGATATATACATTTTCACTAGGGTATTGTTACACCAAATGCCCACCCACATATGCAGGCCATTGAGTATCATTGGTTATCTTCCGCAGCATACCCATACCAACAATAGCTCCATGTAGGCTTATAAAACTAGCCATAATATGCTGGCTCGATATTAACTCCACCCATAATGAAAACTGAGAGTATTGGCGTACTAACACAAGAAATAAGTAACCCAAAAGTGCAGCCTAAATTCTTTCATTCTGAAGATAATCACGAAGGATTTTACCGTGCCGAACTTAAGAAAAGGAACGAGTCACTGCCTCTAGCGAAACAGTTTTCCGATGCTTTAAAGCCCCTGGAAGAAGATTCACGAGATATCATTGTTTCTCTTAGAACAAGACCATTGTTTGAGCATGAAGTTGCAAGAGGATGTTTAAATGCAATATCTGTTCGAAATCCAACCACTGTCGCGCACAAACTGGAGGTGCGTTTCGATGGTGTGCCAAAAATAGAAAGCCAATCCTACGAAGTGGATTATGCCTTTGGGCCTGAAGACGACAATGACACTATCTACGAGCATACAGTTTCCTCCCTTGTTCCGTTAGTCTTGAAAGGCGGAATCGCAACAGTGTTTGCTTATGGGCAAACAGGGAGTGGCAAAACCTACACTCTGACTGGGCTTCAAGAGCTAGTTGCTTACGATATCATCAAGCAGATCAATTCCCCTAAGAATTTAGGAGAAGCTGGCCAACTGCAGTTTCGAGTGTTTCTGTCGTATTTTGAAATACTTGGCTCACAAACCTTTGACTTGTTTAATGATCGAGAGCCTTTGAAGATCATGGAGGATACTTTTGGAGTTGTCCAAGTTGCTGGAGCAAAAGAAGTGGAGGTTACTTCAATTGAGCAATTCCTTGAATTATTGAAACTCGCAGCTTCATATCGTAAAACTGAAAGTACCCACAAAAACCAGACTTCTAGCCGATCGCATTCAATTTGCCGTATCAGGACTCAAAATACCGTTTTGACGCAGCTCGAAGACGGCAAGTTTTTCCTGGTTGATTTGGCTGGTTCTGAACGGCATGCCGATTCCAAATTTCACACTGCTGAGCGTTTAAAAGAAACCAAAGAGATCAACAAATCCTTAATGACATTAAAGGAATGTATCCGCACCAGATCCCAACTTGAATCCCAGACGCAGTATCTTCATGTACCTTATCGTACCTCCAAGCTTACTCTTCTCTTGAAGGATGCCTTTGAATTAGCAACAGCTAGGCAATGCCGCACAGTAGTAATTGCCAATATATCACCATCCAGCACAGACATGGAGCATAGCCTAAATACCTTGCGGTACACCACGCCACTTCGAGTAATGCCACCTAGTGTCAAGCCTGAACCGAATCCAAACAATCCCGCTACCTGGACGCATGAGGAGATGGTGCAGTGGATCAAGTCGACGTCAAAATACGTCGATCCAAAGGTGTTATGTCCGGTCGAGAGTGGACTACAACTCTGTCGACTCCCGGAAGGAGAATTTATAGAACGCTGTCTAAAATGTCCAAACATAACAGAGAAGGGGGCCAAGGTATTTTATTTACGACTCTGGAAGTTGGTTATTGATGCACGGACCAAACGACGAAAGGAAGTGACGGCCGCAAAGAAACGTTATGAATATTGAGTATTCTTTACTTAGCCCCCAAGTACCCTTAATCTATTTAATCTCCAATTACATCTAACATACGTTCAACTTAAATGTTATCCTAGCAGGCAGAGTAGTATACTTGCTGTCAAGCGTTTGCAAGTGTTTCCAACTTCAAGATGGACGCTTATTAATAAATGATGAATATGAAATTTGATTATTTCGTCTGGTATCTATGAACGAATTTGTTTTCAGCCATATATGGAACCTTTCAAAAAAAAGTTAAATGTAAACCATATCACAGTAGCCTGGTAGTACTCTCTCGAATAACATAGAGCAACGAGCATCGCCATGGTAAAACCTTCCATAGAGTTATTAAAACGCCAGTACTTTCAGATGGTGCCTATACGGCTACTGTACTGGGTAAGACTTTTTAGCTCTGTCACGATAATTCTCTCGACTTCGGCACTCATTGCTAACTCCAACAGGGCGAGGGAGATACTTTGGAGTTGGCCAATTTCTACGCCGAACCGGAAATGCAAGATGAATTCCATCAAAAGGTATTTTCGTTATTCATTTAAGGAATTGCGATGTGCTGACACTTTTTCAGCTCCTCAGCGATCCTGTTTTCCTGCAGTATCCTTGCTCCCCAGTCTACACCATAAGCTTTTTAAAGGCGTATATTAAACTCTTGGAAAATCAGCAACATGTAAAGAATATTTGCATCAGAATCCACTCCATTCAACAAAACTTAGTTTAGTTTCCTAGGAAATTTCGGAAGCAATCCTCGACTATTACATTCAACTAATGATGCAAACAAAGTATTTTCTCCGTATGCTGTATACCAACCATATTCCGGTTTCTGCTCACCATCACTATTAAGGAGCGTATCTGGGCCACCTTCAGAAGCGTGCTATAAAACCTATTATCTCGATGAGCAGTGTCAGACTTACATCACTATCAAAGAAGATCAGCGCCTCATTTCACAAGGTAAAGCTAAATGTTTAGCGTGGTCTTATTCTGAGTATTCACTTCTTGGCATAGGTACTACTGGACTTCGAACATGGTACGAAAACAGACTTGATATCTCTGAAACTGCGCCTTTCTAATGTGACATTTTATACACTGACCTAACAACTAAATAGGGAAGCTAGGTAAGGTTCTGGTATTACATCGTTAAAGACTATGAGGTTAAGATAACATTCATCTAGCCTTAATCTTGCGGAATATTTCCAATCCCATCCTGAATACATCAACAACAAGAGAATCCTGGAACTTGGGTCAGGTGTAGGATTTCTAGGTAAGGGATGGAATCTGAAAACTATCATATAAATTGCTTATCTTTTTATCTAGGGCTGTATTGTGCGCACGCTGGAGCCAAGCAAGTAACCATGACGGATTATAGTACTCATGTATTGACCGAGCTTGAAAACAACATTCGTCTTAGTAGGCAGCTCAGACTTTTTGAACATCCAGGAAGAATCACTAACGGTATCCAGATAGCGAACGCTGCCCAAACACCGCAAGTCTCGAGCTCTCTTGGGAGGACCTAGAGCAAAGCGAGGTTGCTAATCAACCATTTGACCTTGTTATCGGTGCTGATGTGGTATTGTTCGTTTGCCAGGCTTCTCTTTAGTTCAAGTGTGTGAACCATTTTTTCCGCAGACCTACGACGCAGCAATTATTCCACTCTTGGTGCGAGTGTTCAAATACTTTTTGGTCCGCGGCTCTGAGGTCATACTAGCAGCCACAATCAGGAACCAAAATACTTTTGCGCAGTTCGATGCCAGCACAGGTACAGTTCCTAGTAGTTTGAGTATCTGGTTCATTCATTGACGCTCCTTTAGACGAGGAGGGTATCAAAGTCGAGCAGCTTCCCCTGTGCAAAGGAAACAGGTATTTCCATCGTGAAGAGATAGCCCAAGTGGTTATATTGAAGCTTAGCTTGACAAAATCGGCGCAGTAATCATGGAAAGCCAGTATGCGGTGGCAAGCGTATCGCAGTGTAGTAGCTCTTTAGTAGGATTGACTTTAATTTTTCGAATTTTTCTATTTTGGCTCATTCCACTGTACAACCAAGTATTTTGTCAAAAATGGATGGAATGATCCATTTCGTTATTCTATACAAAGGGTTTTCTAAACTACAGTTTACTATTTAATGGGCGTGTGTTATGGTCGGAGTTAGTTTAACTGTTACGATGGTTCTACGTGGCTGAGTTGTCGGCTTGAAGACAGAGTCATGCCTCGTCGTTTGAAGCAGATATTTGCGGAAGCTGGCGAACGGATGCTCAGTCTCCTCTAATAAGCGCTGGAGTTAGACTAACTTTGATGGTGAATTCATCAGCAGATAGCATGTCATCAAATGATATTCTCCCTGGGGGCGGTGGATCTACATCCGTTCGATAGGGGACTCTGCAACAGGAATATTTCCTCGGTTTATTCTGGTCATTATTTATGGAGGATTGGCTTGCTTTCCTGAGACTCGAGTGGCGGAACAGCTGCTGCAGTAGAGAATTCCTGAACTTGGCAGGGCTGGCTGAGTTGGTATCGGAAGTATTCTCACTGACTTCAGAATCACTACTTCGAAGGTGCTTAGTAGTGGTTGACCTTCGAAGTCGATCCCGAAGTCTAGTTCCACGCTCCTTGAAACTCGACAGTTTGTTCAAATAGAGACTCTACTCACTAACGAGAACAGAACGTCTCGATACTGTTCTTGCCACTATTTCGATATAATCCACGATATTCTGAGGGATCGGGACGGGGCAGTGACAGGAACAGGGAAAAAGTGCGCCAAAGAACAAATCTGGTATGGGTTCACAGGTCGACAAAGATACAACAACCCTGCTGTGCGTTAGTTCATATTTAAGGAACTTGGTGCGCACAATTGATAATCACCACTCCATTGTTGGCCTGGTGAATTATTATTTCCCCGAAGAATTGTACCTCTTTGTACATTGGCGATCAATTGAGTAAATCACCGGAAGTCTCGACCAGATATCATTCGGCGTAGCCCAGACTCCTCGTTGGCGAAGTCCACAATTCCCAGGAACCCGCCCCACCACAAATCACGCGCCTTTCCATTTGGGACTCCAGTGATCTCCGCCATGCTTGACATGACCAGGATGTCGAGCCAGATATACCATCAACAGGCTATCATATAATGCTGGATCTAAGCAACAATAGGCTCATTACTTGCAGTCTCGTTTCTTTGGATTGGTCGCTGGAATACAGTCGAGAAGGAAGTTTATCATCTGTAAGGATCTAATCTGACCGATCACGATCTGGAGTCGAAGACTTCCTTCACAACACCATCGAACACTTACTCTTCCCAAAAGCTCAGGCTCTCGAGAGCAACAAGCCTTGGTAGAATCAAAGTAATGGACACTGTCCTCTGCGCGTGCTGTCATCACACATTAATGGTGGGTACCATGCTCTCTTTATTCGCTTGTGCCGACCGTATTTAGAGAATATGCAGGATCTATAAATATTTAATAATTGCTTGAACTGTCAAATATATCCTGGGATATGGTTGCCAATATTCAACATTGCTGAAAACACACGGCCGTCAATAGCTCACTTCTCCCGAACGTTATTTCTTTGGAATTCGATTGGCACCGGAAGTTGCGACAGACGTGGGGCCCGCATCTGATTTCTCAGTACCAAATATCTTACTTCTGGCTGCCTCGTATTCCGCCTTCCGTTCCTCCATAGTCTTGACCCGGGAGCTGACTGTATCGGTCATATCTTTCTTGGGGGCACTGTTATTGGCTCTTCGAAGGATTTTAACCTAGGGAAGGAGTTTAAGTATGCAGATCAGCCAAGCATAAAAGAGGTGTGCGTGGGACGTTGCAGAAGGAAAGCACATTTTATTACTGCCATAGAGTGGACTTGAAAGCTTATATTGAGATGAAAAGGATATGATGGGAAAGGAGAAGCTAACAATGTACTAATAGAGAATGAGATATATTTACCGGTTCAACATATCCTGTCCGCAGATCATTGTTGTGAACGACTTCGACGGGGCCGTATGAGTTGCTGTAGTAATTAAGGTTTAAAGGTGCTTTGGATTGTTGAACACTTTTCTCACTTACGCTTTCTTCCAAATCTCGTGGTTTTTTTTCTCTTCGTCTTGATTAGCTATCGGCTTGGGGTCAAACTAGGATGGGCAAGGGAGATTATTTAGTGGTAGACAATAACTTCAGTTTAAATCAGATTCCAGAACAAAGGATGCCATGCGCCTCTATTTCTTCATTGGGAAAAGCACCTACCCCGGCATCTTCAGCTGCCTCCCAATCATCCCAAGGCTCTTCAGACATGGTAACAAGCTTGTAAGTTTGAGGTGTTGTAGGATTAGGTTTATGATGAAAGGTACAACACACAAGTCACTCAATATCACTCTACGCAATATTAACGGAACTGTGATGAAGTTAATCAAATTTGCATCGCTGGGTAAGTAATTGGTTACGATCCCATGTGCAACACCAATCAAATGTACATGTACGTTGACGTACATACACATGAGTGGTAGTTATCGATGGATATTCTTATTGTTTATTATTAAATAGTATCGCGTTCAAGAAAGTATTGGTTGAAGAAACAAATCTGAAGGATATCTGAAAACGGAGGTGCACTTCATTTGAAAGATGACAAGAAAGATATGGAGGATTGAACAGACATATACACTAAAAATGCCAACTACACCACCTTTTGACAAACGAGCTGGTAGAATGAGACTTTTTTCAGTATTAGTTCCCAGCATACAACTTTAGATGTTTCCGAAATACATGGCTTGAATCACAGTACAGGGACGAAATGAGGGGGTGTGGTTCGAGCTTCCCTAATACTGAGCACCTTGGTTGGAATTGTCGTAGGCGGAAGGCTGGTTGAATTCCCCATTGTATGGTTGCTGCTGACCGTACGATTGGCCATAGCCTCCAGGTCCATGGGGGAAGGATTGATTACCATAGCCATAACCACCACCATTAAAACCACCCTGGTTTCCGAACGCTTGTTGTCCTCCATATGAGGGTGGGAACTGACCGTAGCCGCCTTGACCTCCATAGCCAGAGGGAGGGAATTGACCGTACCCACCTTGTGCCATTTGGCCGTATCCACCTTAAAATAACCATAAGTATGGGTTATGAAGCTGCGATTAGATCACGCAGCTACTTACCATGAGACCCGTAACCTCCTCCGAATTTGTTGTATCTTTAGGCAAGCAGCATTAATATCAACAAAGTCTGGTAATGTTAGTGGATCAAACACTAACCCTCCGTATCCACCTCTGGAGAAGTTCGGAGCTCCCTTGACAGCAGCTCCGTTAGGGCCAGAAACGTTGGCTGCTTGCATTCCTTTAGGGCCTTGTACTAAGTCATATTCAACTTCCTCGCCCTGTTAAAATTAACATAAGTGAGATGTTTACGTGGGACAGGCTGAGGGGAAATACTACCTCCGAGAGACTCTTGAAGCCACCATCGTTGTGAATGGCACTGTGATGAACAAAGACTACAGAAAACCCCAAGAAGTAAAGGAATGGTTAAAAAGGGAATTGACAGAGATGATGTGGCTAGAACAAGCTGCGATATGCAACTCGCTCGATACGATTCAAAGCGGACTATTCGATTGGAAATAGCCCATTTATGAAACCATGCTTGTGTTCTGGAATATTCGTACGCCAACTGCTAAGCACGTTGGTACCTTCCAAACAAAACGGGTAAATAGCGATCATGAGCAAGAAAATACACCTACTTTCAGCATTTCCGGTCTCAGCGGCATCATCGGGGATGATGAAACCATAACCCTTTTGGCAGTTGAAGAACTTGACGCGACCAGTTTTACGATCTGAAGACATGTTCTGTGTTTTTGATATCCAGGGTGGAAAGATCACGGAAAATCACAAAATTCAACAGAAAGATATGACAACGATACACAGCACGAAAGAGAAGTTGATTTCAAGTTAATACACACACCAATATCAGAGTAACCATACATAAAATATACCGACAAGAAATAGAGAAAGTCACCAAAATGAAACTAAAGAAAACCCAAAAACAAAACCGTAATACCAAGCGAGAGGAGGGAATACGGGCTTGAGAAGAAATCCAGAAAAAAGGAGAATTTCAATCCCTTGTTAAGATTGTTTTCTATATTTCGTCACGAAAATTCACCTAAAGACCAGTGAGAGAACTCCATCATGTGAGACCTAATAAATCATGCAAATGCGGCGATTAGCGGATGGGGAGCCCTTGAAATCGATATTGGTCCCGAATCGTACTCATGCAATGAGCGTCAGATGTATCTTCTCAAACCTGGACCATGTGCCAATCATCTTTATCGTGAAAGGCAGATAGACGTCAGAGGGGTGATTGGCCCAAAGTATCCCCTTCCACCCAAAGGTCAGTGTTGTTTAAGCATGCAATTAAATCCGCACCAACTGTTACTTGTTGCTTGCTGATGGGTCCCGTAGAAACGCTGGTAAGGTGATTCTGATTCGGAGACGACCACTAATCAGTGTTACGATTCTTGGCAGTCAAGCCCCTGCTGATCCGAGGCGTACCTTGCTAGAAAGCTTAAATTCCAGGGTGTTTGCCTCATTTGGTGCTCACAACGCAAATCAGGTCACCTGAAGGATAGAAGCTTAATGTATGCTTTGCGACACATAGCATAAGCAAGGTTTCAAGTAGCACAACCTCATCAATTGACGACAAAATGCATCTTCAGCGTTTAACCCAGCGGATTGCCAACTACAGCTAGAGGGTGACAAGTGGAGCAAGCGATACCTATTATGTGATTGAGCATGTATGCTCACTAGTGCTTAAATGAGAAGCAGGTCCGAAATAGCAACTAGCGTGCCAACAACACTGGGAACAAGTAGGGGTATGTGATGCCACCGAGGCCGAGTTCGCTACATGGATTCTTTATTTCGCTAGAAACGCCACTGTTACTATTGTCATATCCAGAGAAGAGCATGCAGGTGTATTCGGATTCACATAGTAAATGTTCATGTTGGATTCGGAGAAGACTTGCATGTTTCCAATAATATGTTCTTGGTTGCCAAAAACACTGACGAATTAGTATTGAATACCATTGTTGGCTCTAAAATAAATGGTCCATTTAGGTAGATCTTTGTTCAAGGCCATCTAATGATATTAATCCGACAATTGTACTGCAGGACGTGCGATGGTATTACAGCTCAATGTGACTATTTTACCAACATCAGCCAATTGAGCACTCTTAGGCCAAACGGAATTCAAGCATTAATAGAATCCTTGGTATTATGAGGATAATATAGCTCATCTACAGGTATTCTTTTATGCTCTTGTCCTGGCCTATGACTTACATATATACATACACTGGCTGGCTCTGGCGGTTATAGTGAAGCTATTCAATCACTTTTGGGACAAGTAGTGGCCCGTAGAGAAACATATATTGCTTTGTTACATGTCAGCAGCTGACCAGCCCTGCATAGAGAAAGAGGGAATAGTGGAGGAGACGAGCCTTTCCGGTGAATGCATCCACTCAGCTCGACAGCCCCCTATTTTAGGAGAAAGTGCCTACAATACTTGTGAGAGGATAGCCACTGAGTCCGATACCCTTGATGAGCTGGTCGAAGATATAGTGGAAGCGCCTTTCGATGCAGAAGGTTATCCTTCGACAAAGCAGTCAACTTTGATACACGAAAGTTGTAACTCGCTCCTAAAAGAAAAAACCGCCGACTCTTTCACACTTGAAGAAACGAATGGAGTATTGGTGGAAGAACCTCTTGACTCTAACGAATTTCCAGATCCACCCGAACAAACAGCACTTACGGCAGAGAATGATTTAGTGTCTCCAAAAGAGGTTGACGTTGAGCTCTCTTCACCTGAAAAAATGAATGCAAAGATAGTGAGAGAGTTGAGCATCTCCAATGAAGGCTCACAATCACCCACACAGTCAGTTGTAGTAGAAGAGGATCAAACTCACTGTTCGGAGGAAGTAGTCATTGGGCCTGTTACTTCTCTGGAGGAGGTAGCTATGGAGTCTGCTATACCTGCTGAAGCGAGCGAAGAAGTGCCTGAAGAGTTGGATAATTGTCATGAAGATCCGTGCGCCGCTGAGCAATCAACTATAGTAGAGGAGAGTTGTGCTACTAACCTGGAAGAGGTGGTGAATGAAGAAATAGAGGAGGGCCAGAGCGTCCCCAATGAAGACTCATGCACCATTGAAGAGCCAGTTTCGGTGGAGGAGAGCCCTGATACTTCACTGGAGGAAACAGCTACCAAGTCTAACTCAAATACGGCAAGTGACGAGGTGGCGTTTGCAGACAAAAATTCGGATTCATCTCCAGAAGAAACAGTTACCGAGACTTCCGTACAGACTGAAGCAAGTAACGAGAGAACCGAAGAACCTATGGGCTCCACCGAATGCTCAAGTTTGCCCGAACTGGCGATCCTAGAAGAAGTATGCGACATGGCATCTGCGCATGAGGAAGTGAGCGATAAAACAGCTGGAGAATTATATATGTCCGAAGGAAACTCACATTCACCTACACAATCAATACCAGTTGACGAAATAGTAGTTTCTGAGTCTTTTACATATGGTGAAGCGAATGAAGCAGCAGAAGAGTCGAACATTTTTAATGAAGATTCATGCCCCCTTAAAGAATCAATTTTTGTGGAAGAGAGCCCAGCTACCTCTCTGGAAGAGGCAGCCGTTGAGTCTAATATATTAGATACAACAAACGAAGAAATACCAGAAGATCCAGTGATTCCCAGTGAAAATTCCAATCTGAATGAGCAATCGATTGTAACAGAAGAAAGCAAAACGGTCTCTCCGGAAGAGGCTGATGTCGAGCTCTCTAAACACGAAGAAACGAACGGAGAGATGGCCTTAGAGTCGGACATTTTTGAAGAAGGTTCGCAGCCATCCACTCAATCAGTTGTTGTAGAAGGCGATCAAACTTCCTCTCCAGAGGAAGTGGATACAGAAGAAACAGAGGAAGATTCGAAAACATCTAACGTAAAGTCATACTCTATTAAGGAACCAATCTCCGTAGAAGAGAGCCCTATTACCTCTCCAGACGATGTAGCCACCAAGTTAAATATATCGGACTCATCAAATGAGGATGTGGTGGAAAAGCCAGTGGTTTCCAGTGAAGATCCTCTTTTGCCTGAGCAATCAGTTATAACGGAAGAAAGCAATACAACACCTTCAGAAGAGATTGATGTTGAGCTCTCTTCACCTGAAAAAATGAATGCAGAGATAGTGAGAGAGTTGAGCATCTCCAATGAAGGCTCACAATCACCCACACAGTTAGTTGTATTAGAAGAGGATCAAACTCACTGTTCGGAGGAAGTAGTCATTGGGCCTGTTACTTCTCTGGAGGAGGTAGCTATCGAGTCTGCTATACCTGCTGAAGCGAGCGAAGAAGTGCCTGAAGAGTTGGATAATTGTCATGAAGACCCGTGCGCCGCTGAGCAATCAACTATAGTAGAGGAGAGTTGTGCTACTAACCTGGAAGAGGTGGTGAGTGAAGAAATAGAGGAGGGCCAGAGCGTCCCCAATGAAGACTCATGCACCATTGAAGAGCCAGTTTCGGTGGAGGAGAGCCCTGATACCTCACTAGAGGAAGCAGTCATCGAACCTAATACAGCTAGTGAGGAGGTGGTGGAGGAGTCTGCGGTTTCCAGCCAAGACTCCTATTCGCCTGAGCATCTGATCGTAATGGATGAAGAAAGCAATATGATTTCTCCGGAAGAGCCAAGTATTGAGCCATCCATGATTGGAGAAGAGATTGAAGCAACAGTTGAAGACTCATACACTTCTAAACAATCAGCCATAGCAGATGAAAGTCCTGTTATCTCACTAGAAAAAGCAACCATCGAATCTAATTCAGACGTGACAGGCGAGAATGCTATAGAAGAGCCAGTAGTTTCCAGCAAAGGTTCCCATTTGCTTGAGCAATCAGTTTCAACCGAAGAAAACAACTCGAACTCATCTGAAGAGATAGGTATTGAGCCTTCGTTACTTAAGGAAGAAAATGAAGCAGTGGTGGTTGAGAAGAGTAATCTCAATGAAGACTCTTATTCACCTGAGCAATCAACCATATTAGGCGAAAGTCCTGTAATTTCTTCAGAAGGAGCCATTGAGTCTAATTCAGACATGACAAATGAAAAGGTGATAGAAGAGCCAGTGGCTTCCTGTGAAGATACCCATTTGTCAGAGCAATCGGCTACAACAGAAGAAAGCAATGTGACCTCCCTGGAAGAGATGGATGTTGAGCCTTCCACACTTGGGGGAGAGGTTGAAACAGCAGTGATCGAGTTGAGTAACCTCAATGAAGACTTGTCCTCACCTAAGCAATCAGTCACAATGGATGAAGATCACGTTACCCCCCTAGAAGAAGCACTCATTACATCTGATATGATGAACGAATCCCCAATTGCCCGTGTAGACTCCCAGTTGTGTGAGCAATCGATTTTGGTAGAAAGCAGTCTGATCTCTACGGAAGAAACGATGATTAGTTCTTCACCAGACAATGTGGAAGAGGGAGTGGAGAAGTCAAGCGATCCTGATGAAGATCCACGGTTTCCCACAGAAATCACTATGGTAGACTGTGTAGGCGAAGTAGTCGTCCACTCTTCAACATCCAATGACACCCCTGGTGAACTGGCAGAGCAGATAAAGCCTGGGGAAGATCTGAATTCCCCCAAGCGCTCATTTCTGGCTGAGGAAAAAAATCCTAATGAAGCAGCATCTAATCCATTGCACTCACAAGAACAAGTATTGCCAACAGATTGTGTTGGTGCAATGCTGAATTCTGACTACGAAAATGGTGCCACTGATAGACCTGTTTTCTCCTCTAATGGGTTTGACCAGAGTGACACCGAAAACGCCCAGCTTGAGGAACAGTTTACCTCGGTCAAAGACGGGGTGGTACACGAGGTTGTTGGCGAGTGCGAGATCGTCAATGAGGCCCCTGTAATGGACAAATTAACCATGCGATCGCATGATCAAATTGACAAAATTGAGGCCATCAATTCCTCATGTGGAGTCATAGATGAGGGTCTGAGTGCTGAAGTGGAGCAGGAGTGCCAGAATGAACCAGCTACAAACACTGCTAATTCTCTAGATATTGAGGTATCAACAAGGATAGATGAACTACAATCAAATGAAGGTCACTTTGATGGCGGGGACGACGTAGCTGACCATGCAATAATATCTTGTGATCATCTGGATATTGCAGTCAGCGGGGAAGAAGGCTTAAAGGATGGAGCTATCGAACATGACAGCACTAAATCGAATTGTAACCAAGGAAGCAGCGACCATTTCCCGAGTGGCGATTCTGATCCAGCATACTATATACAGGAGCGTACGATAGAGGAGAACCGGGTTATCTTCGAAAAACAATCTCTTGATATAGAGACTACTATTCCAAGCCCAACAACCCAAGAATTCAGTTCAAAAATCAATCCAGTGGACGGTGACGATACGGAGCAGTGTAATACAGCGATTTTACACACAACAGAGGCTGGGGATAGCTTTTGCAAAGTCCAATATCACGAAACAACTGAAGCCGATCTCGTAGAAAACGACCAGACAGTTAGTGAAAACCGATTAATAGATTCATCAATAGATGTGCCTCATTGTATGGATCTAAACTTGGGGTGCGCTCTGGCGAAGACAGAGACTGAATCTACTGCATTTCACATATCTAGCATATCTCTAAACGATATGTGCATCGATGCGCATCAATACAAGCCAGAAGAACGTTCGTCTCCATGTAGGGATTCAGATATTTCGACCAATAGTCTAGGCTTTCGGGATATGATTGAACAGGATGTTATTCAGAGTAATGGTGGTGATTCTCATGCTGATCAGAACGCCCAGCCGTATGGAATGAATGCTGCGGGCATCAGGGTTCGAACCTTTTGCGACGAAGGTGGTGGTAAGGAGCAGACAAACAATCTCGAATACAGCAGCAATGGGAGCCTCAAGAACGCTATGGAATATTGCACAAAAATAGGAATAACAAAACTGGGCCCTAATGAGCAACTATTGTGGCATAATAGTTCCGCGGCTGCGACTCTGGATAAAGCAGATTCTTCAGGCCAAGTGTATTATCACGATAGTCGACTTCGTATCACAGGCCGAAATGACGAGCATCAAAGTAACAACATCAACAATGACACGCAGTATATATTGAAGCTTGACTCGCAACAGAAAAGTGGGCTTTTCCCTATTGATGCCAATGGTAACTCTAGCCTGCAAAGGCAATCAGCTGACCATCCGTACGATTCAAATGTGCAATGTTCCATACAGCCAAGAAGCCAACAGCACGGAGCTCATGAGTTCATAGGAGGTTGTGGTGTAGGAGCTAATCAGGGCGAGTTCAAGAGTGTCTATGAGAATCCTATAAATCACTGTGACAGGGAACAAATCAACATTGAGAGCGAACCTCACTATAGCATGCAGAAGATCAATATAGCACTCGAGGTTAAGGATATACTCGGAAAGCCTAGTATATGCATAATAGTTACAATCACATTGGGTAATAATGTGGAGTATAAACTACCACAAGTAACTACAGATATCATGGCCCTTTCGTCTAGTTCTGCAGCTGACGTTTTCACTGGAAAATCATCTGTCCATCAGTTAGGTCCCTTCACACAAAATACAGCCTCCGATCGTTGCCCTAGCGCCTTGTTACAGGAGGAGCAACACAGTGCCGCTAAGATTTTTAATCTGTTCTTGGATAACAAAATCAACCACTTGAGTGAAGATTCGGTTCGAAATTTGCACTACAACAGTCGTAATTCAACCAACCTCAGGGAGCTTTTGCAAATCATACACCATGATCGGGATGCTTCCCTTAAGAGGTAACCTACTATTCCATTGAATTTGAGATCACTTGCTGGATGAGGGATTCTTATCCATTTATTTAGTTATTCCAAAGCCAATGCACCATTGATGGATACCGTATTGGAGCTGGAAAATACAGTCAGTAGAGATGTAAGCATCACTCATGGTGCAAACCAGTGGAAGTCAACCTCAGTTGAAATCTTAGGATATCTTCAAAAGTTGGCATTAAAGGGAAGCCCCTCGGAGACTGTAGAATTCACCCTCGGAAATTGTTCCTCAGCTCATGGAGCTAAAGCCGCGAGCTATGCTGTTCAGTGGCCACAGACTTTTCAAAGATACAAGCCAAAGCTTAGCTCGCATAAAGGCAGTATGCTGGGTGTTAGAAAATTGATAGCTGAAAATGCGGCTGAGCCACAGCTGAGCTTTGCTATAGTGCTCCTTCCCGGAAAAGCATCCAAACAAACACTCCACAACTTTTCATCCATTACCAAAACTGAAGGAGTTGAGAATACAGCAACACTGATTGTGGCAAGTTGGAATCATCGTGATAATTCCCCTAGTACACTATACCAAGATCAGAGTAATAGTTGTGGATCACACATTCACTGTCTACTGCTTTCTCAATCGTCTGTGCATTCCGAGCCCAAGAATGCCTATGTAAACATCTCTTTCTCCGGTGTAGATAAGATCCAAAAACCAACTATCGACACGCGTGTTTTAAGTGCCTTCAGAAAGTCCGGAAGGTATAGGAAAGCCATAACTTTATGCGCGTCAAGTCCTCAGATCGAGCTCCCGACACCTAAATTACCTCAGCTGTGCAAAGCACTTCGACCTCGGTCTGCGGTTGGTTGTATTACCCAACAGCATAGTGAAGCTCCAGCCCCTATCCAGATATGCCTGAAGGAGTCAGAATATTTTCAAAAGCTACTGTTAGGAAAATTCCACGATTTTCACAAAAGCCA
Organism: Basidiobolus meristosporus CBS 931.73; assembly: GCA_002104905.1. NCBI lineage: Eukaryota > Fungi > Basidiobolomycota > Basidiobolomycetes > Basidiobolales > Basidiobolaceae > Basidiobolus > Basidiobolus meristosporus. The sequence goes on along the minus strand of MCFE01000016.1, from coordinate 222,590 downwards.
AGATTCTTCACGGCTTAGCAGCACTCCCTCCTCTGAAGTATCTACTGAGACGCAAGACAATCCGGAGTTAGTTGATGCCAATCTAGATGAATTAGCTGTAGAAGATAATAATCCTTGGAAACCTCACCAAGTTCCTAAAGAGGATTCAGCCGATATTTTCGACTACGACTTACATGCTGATAGCTTTCAACCACTCAATATACAACCTGAAAATACATTGGTGGTGGAGAGTCCCTGCTTCATTTCTCGTCGGGTCCATCTCTCCTTTGAATCACTGAAATTACACGAGGACCAACCACCCACTCTCGATGATTGCGACCTGGTTCCCGATCAATATGAAGGCCCTCCCATGACAGAGAAACGTTCCTACACCAACCCGATTATTCCAATTCATTTTCGATATTTCACTCAATCTCAGCTCACTGACAGCAAAAGCAATATCATCGAAGGTGAGGAGAGTGCCTCCGAGTTGGATTCCTGCTCGCAAGAAGATTCGATAGAAACAACGCAAGATGAAGAAAAAGCCAGACTTCCGAGTATTGACTATAGCGAGAATACTATATACGAGTGTGATCTCAACGATACACCCAGCTCTACAGAATGGCGGACGGAAACACCGTACATCGCACCAAGCTTCATCACTCAACGCCAATCTCGATTTTCATCCCGTACCACAGTAGAATCCATCCATTCGACTAGACATGATCAAGTATCACTTTCACCTGCACTTAGCTCAAGCCATACTTCAAGGAATCATTCTCTCCACCGAAAATTCAGCCCCACGCCTCTCATGAAGAGGATCAGTTCCACGTTCACTCGGCGGTCAAGTACACAAGCGCCACGAGATTACCAAGAGCCGAACGATACCGAATTCCATCACCAGTATCGAGCTTACCAAGAACCGAATGCCACCGACTCTCATTACGAATACCGAACTTCTCAAGAACCGAAGGTCACAGAACCCCACAGCAGATACAGCAGCGACGGGTACAGGCCACGATCCGTTCCTCGAAATGCTCCTGATAATATGCGAGGATATTTTGCGCAATCAGACGAGCCATTCGACATCAAAAGCAGCTGCTGGAGTATTTTTCATGCTCTTGTAGGACGGCACAAGAATTGATCCCCGTAGAGGTGTATCCACTAATTGGTCTTTGCAACGGACAGGATGTAAGCTAGGTTGTGAATGTTGAAAATAGATGTAAAGGCCAATGCTTCTTATTCCACTGAGTAAGGGCAATGTTGATTGAAGGCTTCTCAGCGCAGTGGAATTCATTGGCAGTAGAATTTCTTCTGTAAAGCAACTCTAGGAGTATCCACCTTCATAGCATCTCACTTCTAGCAGACAACATTACTGCATGCTCCAGATATTTCAAATAAATTCGATACCGTCCTACCACTCACTGTAAGGCTACCGGCAAACGAGCATGGTGACGGATCATGATGTGCAAAGCATATGGGAGTCTTCTAGCCGAACAAATGGACGCTGAATCCGTCCGTTGAAGAATAGATCCAAGTGTGGATGAAGTAAGAAATTACGCATATATGGATTCGTAATTATTGCTAGTTGACTGTTAATTATAATCTACAAATAAGACCTAATAGAGAATGTACGCACACGCACCGTATACGATACAAAATAATGAGGCTGTAACACGATGGAAATGAAGTACTAGTAACATAGCCGTTGTCACTCGAAAACGATGGCCGTGCATGAATTCTGGTGCTGCTGCTCATCTATGAGAAGCATGAACTGACAATAGATTAGCCATATATTCAGGTGGTGGATGATGATACAAGATGCTCCTTGAATGTACTGAAATTAGAATTCGTGCTCACGTTGGCACTGATTTCGTGTTATTTGATATGCCGTCCCTAGTATGCCACTTCGAGGTCCTACGCCATTTTGGCCTTCGAAAGTCTATTTATTGGCGCTTCATAAATACTCGTCCATAGTCACAGGTGTGTAAGATGTCTGGCCAGCAGGGTTGTTCAATGCGTTTCGAGACTATCAGAAAAGGGGTTAGTACTGGATTTCATGGCATGGCTGTACTAGTGAGGAGCATACAGAAACCTCCATTTTCATGATTTGAAAAGGTTGACTCACGATCACACTTCATTGTTGTCGAGCTTGGACAGTCCATGAAAAGGCACTCTTCTGATATTGCTGCTAATGAGGCGGGTACGAGATCAGAATCCAACAATTGCGTCCCACCCTGGTTGCAGTAAGGTGTTCTCTAGGTTGTTCGAAAACCTCACTCTTGTCTGTCCAGACTGGTGCATCATGCTGATACCGCTGAAGATATTGACAGCAGTGGTGAGATTTACAGCAGCCGTAGCGGCCTGTTGCGAAGCAAGCCTGCACTGATACTGGGTTAAATCAAATTGAACCTGATTGTTTTGAGGGGCATTGTGAGATATGGCATTGGATTATACATTGGCAACAAGTGCTCTTCAACCATCACATCAGCGCTTGACGTACTGTTTCGGTGAGATATGCGGACAGCAGTTGACTCTTATGGAACTGGCCCTTTATTCCTGATTCAAGACTTTATGAAACTTGGCATCAACGACAATCACCCAACACTAAACCTACCAACATTCCCTGTTGCAGGCGATGCTTTTAGTCGCTTTGGTGATCTTAAACCAGGCAACTGATCGGATTCTGGGCGTTTGATCTGAAAGATTCTTGTGTATCAATCATATTTTATGTTCCAGGACACCTATCACTATGAGACGAGATGGAGCACTAACGCCTTGCTGATACCAGTCCTGATGTAGCCCTCGTCCTTGAAGGTCTTCATCATTATCCGGCCGATGCGGCGTTTGGTTCATTGTGCTGCTAATACGAAATATTAGAAAGCCAGCCTGGGTCACACAGTTTTGTTATCGCTTTTTCCTGGTTATCGACTGTTGCGCCCTATATCCCATCGTGTGTTCTGCAGGTAGTGGGCGCTGGAATTCGGATACGTACGTGTTTGCTCCCAATAGCAGCTGGGCTTCGCACCCTCACGATGGGAGCATTCCCACGGATCAAGGAAACTAGCATCAATCAAAAAATGAAATGTTGAGCGGGCTGGGATGTACCGTGGTGGCTCTGCGAGGTTTACTAGTTGCCGGGCTTCGATCCGTTCTGGATTGGGCTTTGGTCACCCCTAGATGAACAAATTTCCGATTTGGTTGGCTCTTCGACTGACCCACCAGGTTTCAGGGTCAGATCAGAGGAGTATTCTTGAAAGAGATCTTCCATACATACAACTTGCCTGTGAAACCGTATTAAAGTCTTTCAAGACCGCCTGGCAAATGCCTTCGTGGTGGTTGTATACGCCAAAGGAGTTCCAAAACATTCTAGCGGAAATCCTTCCAGCGTATTAATAGGCGTTTGGACGGATGGTACTGAAGTATCGCTCAAAAAGTCACTCGTTCGAACTAACGAAAGCCACTTTCAGCTACCTTACAGGCATAACCAGAAGGTTAGATAGAAAACCCAACCTGACATTTGATCCAATCAATTGCATTTTCATTTATCGTCTGATCCTATCCATATCCCAGCGGCACTGGTGGTTGGAAGAAAATCTGGCACATCGAGATTTCTGCCGCAAAACTGGCTGGAGCGAGCACTCGTCCCTAATTGTGCCCTCACCGTTCTCGTATCTCTTTACGCTGTTCACTGGCCCTCTCATTGAACAACGACGGGTTCAGCGACAACAGAGTGGGCGTCAGGTGTGATATGATTCGTAACCAGTCCAAGCCAAATGACACACTGTCAACTGCGGAGATATACAGATGAACGTGGAGTAAATCAAACATGGGGAATATTATAGATGGTATGCTATTGAGGTCCAATCCAATCAAACCTAAGAATATGAACCTTGTGGCCCTCTACGCTAGTAGAGAGATTGGGAGAAAGAGCAAGAGTCTGTTCCATAGTAAACATAAGAGACATCGTATTATTTTCCGGCCAGAACTGGGATTCAAATCAATGAATTCCCTTGAAGACTCTATTTGAATGGTATCTTTTACATGTTTGACGATATATGTAGCTCTTAAGTTGCCCTTCGTTCTGACCAATGTATGTTTGACAGTCATCATAGCAGTCACCCAAGCGGTTGAGCACACGCCTTGAAATTTGCAAATGCCGGTTAATAGACGCTGGGTCGCAGGCCTTAGGCATGATCAGCATCTTTGCGGGGTGCTCTACGTCTGTATATTGCAGTTGAGCTTTTCAGATATGGATCTACGATTCAAAGACACGTTCTAATTAGAAGATGCCTAGGGTGCTATTTTAATGAGCTGGGCCTGTCTGTGTTGAATGAAATTAGCTTTGCATGAAAAAATACTATTGAATAATAAATACGCACTACGCAAATGTTTACAGCATTTTCACACCAGCGACCAATAAATGGGTCGTGTTAGATTACGAAGCTGCATAAAGTGGGCCAATAATGCAAGAAGCGATGAACATATTGTTACCAGCGGTAGCAGCTTAACAACGACATATTTCTCTCATCGTTTACCAATTATCTCTTGAAGCCAGTCGCAGCGTAACGAAGCGATTACCCGCAATCACTAAATCGCTCACTAATAAGCAGTAGCCATTAGGCTGTCATCATTTCAAACTCAAGACTGGGATTGCATTTTTTGGACGAATTTTTCCGGCCAGGCTCTTGGCAATACTTACCAGTATTCCGCAAGTGTGCAAACTGATGTGTACATGACTGGTGATTCTAGCACATTACTAATGGTTACCTACGAATGTCGGCGGTGGGTGATCTTCAAATACCCATGGTTATATTTATCTGATAGTATTTCAGTGACTCTCGCCTAAGTATTAAAAGCAGTTCATGCTGGGTGAGCCGACCAATCCTTTTCTCCCTGGAAAAATGAAAGACTTAGCCAGTAGAGAGTGATGTTTCCTGCAATCTCAACTGATCGAGTCGTAACACTAGCTAGCAAACTTGACAGGCTGCTCTTTGCTCCAGTTACTAATGGGTATCGACTCTACAGGATCTTCATTGGCGCATATCTACTGTTAAGGCCGCCTGTGAGTTTTAGTCTTGCCTAAAGAGATTAGTCACAACATCCCATTGAGCCTCCTCATAGGTCGACCCTGCCGCCTCGATTCATATTTGAGTCAACCATGCCGAGTGCGTGGGCGAGCTCCAAATCAGAGAATTGATGAATACCACTGCTCCGAACTGTACCTCGGAAATGAGTAGTATAAAAGTTAGGCTACCAGGAAACCCACCTTATTACTTCCCTCCACTCAACAATGTTTGCCTACAAAGATCGCAGTGAAACTGGCTATCTACCCATCGAAAGCTATGGGCTGATTGGAAACATGCGAACCGTAGCACTATCCTCAACCGATGGTGCGATCGACTACTACTGCTACCCACACTTCGACAGCCCTTCCGTGTTTGCACGTATCTTGGACAAGAATAAAGGAGGCCATTTTTCGATTACTCCCCTGAATTACACTTCCATAAAACAACAGTATTTGCCCAATTCGAATATACTCACCACTAAGTTCCTGAGCGATCATGGGGTGTCCCAAATCACCGATTTCATGAATCATCCAGAAGAAATCCCTGGCCACAGCAATGTGTTACTACCGTGGATGGTTCGCAGGATTGAGGCGATAAGAGGAACGATCGAGGTGAAATTAGAATGCTTCCCGGCCTTCAATTACGCACGAAGTAAGCATACCACCACCGTGCACGTTATGCAAGATGCCAGGAGTGAGGATCACTTAGGGCCGTGGAGGGTGGAGTTTGCCTCTCCTGAGCTGACAATGGATCTTAGATTTACTTTTGATTGCGGCGAGCATGAGTCTCCATTCTGGAAGTATGATATAGAGGAAAGAGAAGGAATGTTAGGCCCCGGTGTTTCCACCACAATAACGCTATCCGAAGGACAGTCGATTACATTTATTCTGCGTGAGGTTCCGCAAGACCCCGGGCTCGATCCTCATCTATCCAACTTCTTCGTGTCGAAGCTATTCAATGGCACTTTGTCTTATTGGAGAAAGTGGATCGGCCACTCAACATACAACGGCAAATGGCGCGAGACCGTACTGCGAAGTGCGTTGGCCCTGAAACTGATGGTGTTTGCTCCAACCGGCGCTATCGTCGCCGCCCCCACCTTCAGTTTGCCTGAGCATTTTGGGGGTTCGCGAAACTGGGATTACCGGTACACATGGATTCGGGATTCGGCATTCACAATATACGCCCTACTTCGACTCGGCTTTATTGAGGAGGCTGACGCCTACATGGGCTATTTGGAGCGTATCCTGTCCAACATGAATCCCGATGGCTCGTTACAAATCATGTATACTATACATGGCGAGAAGGACTTGGAAGAGATAGAACTACATCATCTGGAAGGCTACCGCGAATCAAGACCAGTACGTATAGGGAACGGGGCAGCAGACCACCTACAATTGGATATATATGGAGAGCTCTTGGATGCAATCTATTTGTACAATAAGAACGGCAAACCCATCTCGTATGACATGTGGTTGTATGTCACTCGGCTGGTGAACTACGTTTGTGAGGCCTGGGATCAGCCGGATATGGGTATTTGGGAGGTCCGAAGTGCCAAGCAAAATTTCATCTATTCCAAAGTCATGTGCTGGGTGGCATTGGACCGTGCCATACGGTTTACCGAAAAGAGGAGCAACTTCCCGTGCACTGATAAAGTGAAATGGCTCACCATAAGAGACGTGATCTACACCGAGATAATGCAGAAAGGCTGGAATTCTGAACTGGAATTTTTCGCTCAATCATACGAGTCACCTACTACGCTGGATTCGGCCATCTTGGTGATGCCATTGGTATTCTTCATTGCACCATCCGACCCTCGGCTGCTGAAAACCATCAAAGCCATCATGAAGATACCTGAGAAAGGAGGTCTCGTTGAGAACAACCTGGTCTACAGATACAACCATATGGCAGCCGAAGATGGGGTGGGTGGGGAGGAAGGTAGCTTCTCATTATGCACATTCTGGCTGGTGGAAGCGCTTACGAGGGCGGGCAAGTATGATAAAGCGCTGCTTTATCATGCGATGGTCATTTTCGAGCAGATGTTAGGATATACGAACCACTTGTCCTTGTACTCGGAAGAGATCAACAAAAGTGGTGAATCGTTGGGGAACTTTCCTCAAGCATTTACGCATATTGCATTGATATCAGCCGCATTCAATTTAGATCGAGTCTTAGGAAAAGGGCGTTGAAGCTTTGGTAGTGCTGTCTGGGGGTGCTGGCATGTGGTAAATCTGGCCCACATGCCATTCCACTTTTCTACCACTTGTAACTATTTAGTGACTGAAAAACGAGTTTAGCAAATTGGCATTCCTCGTGTTATGCACTACTCAACCAGGCTCAATAATAAATTGGTCTTGTATCCATCTGCGCTCATTCTCAGCGATATGGGATAATTCGGGATAAGTGGAAAATACAGTGTTACATTACAGCTACTACAAACATATGAAGGAGCATTATGTGGTAGATGCTGCTGCTATCATGGCCAACTCTAAACCCACCAGATATCATAGCAAGTATGTGGAATTTCGAAGGCGGTAAGATGAACCTGAGAAACCGTGATAAGTTCGGTCGTTTCTAATGCCAACATATATACATCGAAGTAGATATACCTATGAGCACGGATCAAGAGTATCCGCCTCGACCTCCTAATGCCGGTTTCCAAAACACCGCAACTGCCTATCACCTTATAGTGACCTGGCTACCTCGGTGGTGCACCAATCACTTATTAAGCTGCTACATCGTATTATCCGCTGATTGTTTGTCTTATCAGACTGTGTGCTCTGGTTGATTTCCAGTCCGGGACCAGTGAGAGCAAATATTATATTTGGTGAGTAAATAGATGAATCGAAGATTACCTTTACACAATGTTGGCCGGGGCCATGGTTCCCTGATGCAGCCGAGGCAATGCCAAAATTTTTCCATCGATCGTGGTATGGATTGTAAGCAATAGACATTAGAATGGAACCTGGCCCATTGACAAAATCGGCCTGAAGGCTGGGAATTAGAATAGCCTCAATGCAATGGGCCTATATATATTCTATCCGCACCAGATCATGCTGAGTCATTTGAGCATGGTGTCAATGGCCAAGTCGCGGTGGCTTAGGCCATTCCACTGAGATTCTAAATATATGGCATCGGCAGGATACCTAGGCCCCTCCGCCTCCATCATCTATTCGGCCGAAAAGGTGCTCCAATATGGATACAAAAGTACACAATCGAGGCTGACTTGTATCGTGTAGTTGCAATAGAAATATGTATATTTGAGCATTACTTGGATGCTGTAGCAATGAAGTATGAAGAATGTATGTGTACAAGTGTAAGGATAGATGCATGAAAGACGAAAGATGCTGAATGGGGCGGCAGTCACACAGAAGCAAGATTCTTGCCGCAGGGGAAGGTCAAGGATAGAGAAGCATCTTCCTCAGGAGCTGACGCTATGTATAAAATGAATCCCAAGGAAGACTATTGTCTACGTGTATACAAAGTGAAGATCGTTTTTCGTAAATGGCCGTGTGGGTGTGGTGGGTGATGTAGGCTAGCTCCGATTGATATCATCGATGAATCAATCATACCAGCAGTTGTCATCTAATATGGATCTGCGCTCAGCCTCCTTCTCTATTAAGTCTGGGAGTGTCCACGACGAAGTAGTCTCTAACAGATCAACAGAAACCAGGTTGAGACAGGATCTCAGCGTTTTCAGTAGGACTGGACGAGATAGCGTGTCATTACGCTCTATCCTCAACACACGCAGACTACGAGTGCAGTGAGTTGCGATGGTGTCTAAGATGTCGTTACTGATGGACCAATACTTCACATTCAAATGAGTGAGACGTGCACCGTGTTTCTGTATCAATGGAATAAGAACGGTTGAATCTAACGCGGTTTGTCGTTTCGACCGACGGGAGCTTGCGGGAATACGCAGATCTTGAATCAAGTGACATTTGTCGGTGATAGTCTGGACCACGTTAGGCGTCATTCCAGAGCCACCCATAAGACTCAACTTGCGCAAGCGAGTCCCGCACTGTTGCACGATTGATAACAGGCTAGCTTCGCAGAAATTATGGGCACCTAGGGAGAGCTCCTCTAAATTGGGGCAATACTTCGATATCAGCTCACCGATTCTAGCCTCCAATGGCCCATCGACATCCCGCAAATCGAAAATCCTGAGACTGTTCCCACAACGTTTCAAGATATTCTCCAGCGCGGCAACCAATTCTCCGTCGTGCGAATGAAACCCTTCGTGAAGCTTCAGGTGCTCAAGATTTTTGGAGACGTATTTGCCCAGTGAAACCAAACCGTGGATACTTAGACCGGTACGCTCTAATCTTAGGGAGGTCAGAGAACCCGAGCTGATCTCAAAGAACTTCGATAGGCTTTGGTCGTCAGCTTGACTAGGATGTGCAGACGCCAGGGATAAATCAAACTGGCTTAATTTCGGGAAATAATATGCGATATCTTCCACCAATTGACTGACTGAATACACGTCTTTTGAGGCAAGCTTCAAAGACTGGATCTGAGGGGAAATGGAAGCAATCTTTCCGATGAAATCCTCCTGGATTCCGTTGAGATTGATCGAAAGGCTCTGGAGGTTGGGCGCCATAGGCAAAAACAAGGTAAATAGAGTCATTTCCACCACGGCACCGTTCAACTCCAGGGTTTTGAGAGACTCTATCGGGAAGAGAGTTTTTCTGAATTCGGCTACCCGTTCAGGCAAAGTGGAGGCCAGAACAGGTTCTGTTGGTTGGTACATAGGTGCTTGAAAACCGAGCTCCGTGAGGTTGGGGCAGTTTCTCATGAAGGAAAAGAACTTCTCGGGTGCGGTGATCAGCTGGATGTTGTCTTCCTCACAACTAAACCGGAGTCTACGAAGATTCGGCTTCGCCTGTGTTAATGAGAACAGGCACTCCGCCGATGGTCCGGAGCCATTTACTCGGTTGTATAGAGGAAGTTGGATGGACGTCAAGGCTGGCAGTTGGCTTACAATTGCTTGAATGGAGGAGTATGGGAAAAGATGGCCTTTATAGTGCTTCAGATGAAATTCTCTAACGACTTGGCAAGCTAAAAAAGATCAAAAGGTTGGTGAGATAGCGGGCAGTGGATAAGATGAAGCCAGTAGCAAGTGTACCATGAGGTTGGGCTTGTAAACATTTCTCGAACACATCAAAGGAACCCACCGAATTGAACTGGGGTGTATGCCATAAGTTTCCTACTGCGAAACTATACCATTGTCGGCAAACCAAAGAGGCAGCAAACAAGTCGTGTTGGAATGGTTGTAAGTACGGGAAAATGAGGGCCAATATCTCGTAAGGCAAATCCTGCCACTTGTGCGTTGTGAGAGCGTTCATAGGATTAGTAAGTGTTTAAACGATTGACAGTTGTAGGAAGAGGGGAAGAGCGATCGCTTTTATACCATTCTGAATCAAGCTAACCGAAACCTTCGCACAGCTGGGAAAAGATTTTGTGGCACCGAGATTCAGGATATTTGAACAAACCAAACGTCAGAAATTGAAAGGAACTAGGGCGGACTGAATACAACTCAATACGTTGCCTGAGCAATCCAAACCCTCCGAAATGAGATAATTATTCAGCGAGTGGCTCAGTGAATAGTAACCGATTTGACTGCTATATTTTTGACTTTCCATCCAGAATGAGATCTCTTTCGTCAATAGCTCATTTCAACATAAATAGACAGATTTTGTATTCCTAACGGTGAAACTAGTAAAACGGAATGAGTACTGTTACTGCATTTTCGAAACACTTGTCTCTATTAGGCAGAAAATTATGTAGATACTAATAGGTGGGTGTGACACACATTAATGATACTAATATGATAATTTTGGAAGTTGCTCGAAATCCTCGAATTTTATTTCTCGATAGATATTCAATTCTGATCTCCCGATGCTCAATCACTTTGCGAGCTCGGTGCAATCACGTGGAAGTTGGCTTCCTGTGACTGAGATCTAGACTGGGGTAGTTCAGCAGATTCAAGCTAATGTAAATCTAGTTGCCTATTTGCGATAGAGGCATTCAACTTCGTGGATTCTCCCGGGCACGGGGCTAGAACGTCAGTCGCCAAGTCTAAACTCTGGGCACTTGCTTTAGGCCATGGGATTGGCCTCGGCTGGACGTCGTCAATGCAAAGACGAGCAGGTGGGTGGGTGGGATGGGTGATTGCCAGGCAGCCTTACTCCGGCCACGACTAGCTGTTGTTATGATTTCGCACTCTGAAACCGTTTGGCACAAATAATATCTCTGGTCACAGCCAATTTGATGCTCACATCACTCGAGCCAATCGTAGTATTCCTTCACAATGATTGCACAGGAGAACGCGTGTTTTATCTCAACAATTTGTTGTTTGGCAATAGTGGAGCCAGTATTCGTAGCAATCAATTAGTCATGTCATGAGATGTTGCAATATCGCTGCCTTCAGGGCCGATTTGCATAAATTACCACTCGGATGCGACCCAACTCCGGTAGAAATGACCAGATTAATCCATCTTTATTTGAAACTTGATAGAAAATTGATTTATGCGAAGATAGCGAAGCGCCGTCGGTTTGCACGGCAACTCCCTTGGGTAGAGGCTAGAGTTGGCTCTTTTCGGGGCCAGGAGGTTGGCTACTCCTGATTCCCATGTACACGCCCAGGCCTGGAACCAGCAGTTGGGGCCGACTCCTGCCCGCTGAGATCACTGGAGATCTAACCGGGCTCCGAAACCTATACGCCGAGGAGCTCAAGACTTTACACACTTCACACCGTGCTGCGCTCTTCCAGGGATGAGGCTCTTCGTCAACCATTATGGCATCCACCGACGTGATTTTTCCGGATCGGATGCTTTGGCAAAGGCAGCATCCATATTAGAAACCTAACACACCCCATATATGGAACGGGGTTTCATGCTGATGTTGGTTCCATGTTACTAGCACAAAAGCTAGTGTATCCAGTATAAATCTCTCTGGACAGGGTTTCTAGTGCCTCAAGGCCAAGACCAAACTGCTCAGTAGGATCATTGCACAAGGTCCATATTGTACTAGAGCAGATTCATGCTGTTGCGCATGAAATAAATGAAGAGACGGAAGCACTCGTAACACCCTCTCTGCTCCGTATCAACCCACATTCCCTGAGATCCGAGTGCTGATGGATCTATTCGGTGTGCGCCGTGATTCATTCAGCATGATTCGTATGAATACAATGGGTCGGAGCTAATCGGAGACTCTGGAGGGAGTCGTAAGTGCATCTGGATCACCGCCGTGAAAATCGGTTTAGATGGACATGTGTTAATCAACCTGATCCAGATCATTCCAAATACAACCCAACATTACCACCTGACTCATCGCGCCATTGTGGTGGGGGATACAAGCCATAGCATGGTGCAGAATAGGAATGACGACCACCTTGAATGGTTGCTACTTGATGTAGATCAATATAAGCCGAAGCGACGCCGCATTGGGTAATGCTTCGAAACCCCGACCGGCTTTCTCAGCACATACTCTCGCGTTCGCTAAGCCATATTTAGAACCCCAGTTTTCACATAGTTCCCACTACACTTGGTTGTCTTGAATACGAAGTCATGAAACTGGAAAAACATTGACCATCCGCGAAGCTCATTGGCCGTACCCGTCGATGGGTGGAAGTTTTCACTGGCCGTGGGAAAATGCCGGGCATTCCTTGCATTACATTCCTTGCTTCTGACAGCTCATCCGTTTTGACAGGTGATGGGGATTAGTAAGTTGGTGATTTTCATGGCTTCCAAGAACAAAATAAACTATGGAACTGCAGGTGAAACCGTGGGCCACGCTCTCTATTGGGTACCAGCTTGCCACCGACCAAATTGGTGACGGCCACACTGCCCGGTGCCAAGCTCTGGCTCCTGTTCCTTCAAGATCACTTATACCAGGCGTGAAGAGGGCTCCAATCGTTTTCAGCATGCGATGAATCCAGCCAGTGGATAATTTAGATCGTCTTGATGAAACCATGGACATCCCCCACCCCCCAAGAATCGCTGTGGTGTGGGATGATTGCCTTGATCTAGGTTTCTCCATTACACCATACTCAGATCCACCCTAATCCACGTTCAACCATTTGTAACAACAGAGCGGCTCACGCACGTAAATATATTTATGTGCATAAACACATCTGTATATTGTGTTGCCTGTTATTTATTGCCTTGATGGAATCATGGCGATGGTTAGAGGGCTGGAGTAAGATGGGGAATGGACTTCGTGCGTTCGCTAGTAGCGATCATGTGGGATTCTAACTGGCTGGTAGGCAATGAGTTTAATCAGTTTAAATGCTGGCTATGAAAGTAGTACTTGGGATGGAATACGTGGGGCAGGGTGAAGTTATTTCATTCTGGACATGACAAATCCCAACACGGTGGCAACCGCGAATCCTCCCGCAAGTCCATAGAGCAGCTCATCGGAAATTGGCAATCCGAATGAGCCCTTGGGCTTAGATGGCTGTGACGGAGTAGGGGTTGGGGTTGGGGTTGGTTCGCTAGGTGTGGGGACAGGTGTTGATCCACGAACCTCTGATCGGGTTTCTTCATGGGAGTTCTCGACGAATTCGGTTCCGATGGAGACCTTTAGTCGATCCAACCCATGGTGCCTGGCCATGTTAACAGCATGCTGCAGATCGGCGTCACTGGATATGACCACAACATCCCCCTCGTCGTCAACATAGCAAATATCCTGATCTTCGCCATCTAGACTGTGGTGCTTTGAGTACATGATGTCGCGGAGTTTCTCAAAGTTGTTCGACTCGGTTATGATGCGATGGACCTTCCCGTCTGAGGTGCTGTATTTAAATACAAAGGTCCCGTCGGCCAGGTAAGAAGAGGAGTATACACCTGAGGCAGTCTCTTCCACAACCGAGGCAGACTCGTGGGGGTAAATCTCCGGGGTGCCGGGTACCTGGATTTCAGATCTACGGGCGTCGGAGGTGATGGATTCCGTGTCATTGTCATAAGCCGTGAAGAATTTGCTCCATACTGGGCCGACATCCGATTCGGAATCTCCGCTTTGGATGTTTTCAAGCTGGTAAGGGATTAGTAAGATGACTATATGCGCAAGTGCGGAAGCCAGGTAGGAATACTCACAGTCTTCAAGGTTACATGGGTTAATTTGCGAACATCGACTAATCCAATAATCTGCTCCGAGGGATTTATCACCGGAAGATTGGTGTAGTTACCGTCTAGAAATAGCAATGCTTAGCACTGAAATACAAGTCCCCAAAGGAGCCAAGCTGTGGTATTACCGTTCATCTTTCTCAAAGCCTCGAGGATCGTCAAATCAACACTAGCGCAGTCGGGATGTGGGGTCATCACTCTCACGACGCTACATTTGGTGGGATCCAATCCAGCAGCAATAACACGTAAAACAACATCCTTGGTGGTGAAGATGCCGACCAGTTGAGCATTCTCCATGACCAGTACTGCATTGGTCTTCTGCTCTTTCATTAACTTGGCTGCGTCATGAACGCTGGTCCTAGGCGAAACTTCTGGCGGGCTGGTTCCATCAAGAAGGATGGACAAATCGGGACAAGCCATCTTGTCCCGCAGAGATTCCATGAAACGAAGCATTGGCGCTTGTTGAACCGACCACTCCTTCTCAATTCCCTCCAATGCATCGTATAGCTTTCTGCTGGAGCCATACGCACGCTCCATCCTATCCAGCGCTTCACACAAACACTTGGTGATATCGAGCAATGCCACCACATCCCCTTCATCGTTACAAATTGGTAAATGGCGGAAGTTGTGATACACCATAATATTCAAAGCATCGCTGGCGGAGGTATCGTTGGTGACACAGAGTGGATTCTTGGTCATGATGGCTGAAACTGGGATGTTGCGGGCATCTTGGGATTGGGCAACAATGCGATAAGTCAGGTCGACGGAGGTGAAAATCCCGCACAGATGCTCCTCGGAATCCACGACCAGCACACTATCGGTTCTTTTGGCTGCCATGAGCTGAGACGCCTCAATGATGGAGATGTTTTCACGAATAGTGAGTGCGGCTGAATGGTGTAGCGCAGAAACCGTCCCTGGGGTTTTCTTGGACCGAGTGGCCTGTCGTTTGGGGGTTGTTTTCTTTCGAGAAAGCTCGGCCTCTGCTTTTTTCCGAATGATCTCATCACGCTTGGACTGTCTCTGGCGGGCAGAGCTTGCGGTGCTTTCAACGGCCGAGACAGTATCAGCGTCACGGGAGGTTGAGGTGACACTTGCAGCCTTACGAGTGTTTGTTCTATACATGTTTCAAGCGCAACTCAGAGTGGACAGGTTGATATGTATGTGGAAGGCCACTGAGTCTGTTTGCTGATACCAAAGCTACCAAACTCGAGAAGTTTCTTATGCTCTTGGTGGCGAGCAGGTACTGAGTGATTACAGAGGGTAAAGCGGATAACAAGTCCAATGTGAACAATGTAGTCTCATATCCACCCATCCTATTGGATCAAATTAATTGATATCATTAAAAGGCCACCAAATACCCATTTCTGAAGACTTGCGAGTAACATGGTCAGCCCCAAAAAAATTCCAATCAGTGTGGGGAAGCGAGTAATGTATACAAATAGTCGCTGATTTTATTTTGGTCGCCATGATGGTCTCAAGATGTATCGATTTCCTCATCTCCCCATCAAATCCATATTCCCATCTCATCCAAGGTACAAACGGTAATGCTTCTTGAGGCTGACTGGTACTACATTGCTCCACTTCCAGATGAGAGCGATGTGGACTCTGGAGATGATTAAATGACTTGGAGCTTACTTATGATTAAACTATCTTGTATTATGTACATATCTTAAGCTTTGACTTGACCAATTGATAAACCCTGAAATGCTCATCCTAAATCTGTTGCTACTGTAAGAGCTTAGAGATGCTGTACATGATTTGGGGTACAAATAGAATCTCTGGAGAGAATTGGAAGTGATTGGATGAACCAGCAGAGTTGCATGATACTCGCAAGTTGAGTTGTTGAGACCTGACTGAGCCTCTATACTATTAAATGAACTTTGTTAGTAAAATCTTTGAAAGTGGTGTACATGGCTTGGAGCCTAAGCTATATGTAATACCAATAACCTCCATTCTCTTGAAGACTCTTATGACACCAAGCTCAAGATTCTCTGGAAAGCTCACAAGCTTTATCTTATAGCACTGATAAGGCAATACTTCAAAGGTGCTGACAGTGTGTATGGTTTGGAAATGATGTACTTTGTTGCAATATTCTGAGGAGTATTGGAAGTGATGTGGAGAACTAGAGGATATACATGCTATTCACTTATAGATCTATTGATCAAAAGTATGGTGTTTATACTTTTGATAAAGTAGAGCAAACAAACGTGTATAGTTTGTTAAGGAAGGTCCCAAGAATATGTGTGCAAAGTTTGGGGGCTTTTGGACAACTTTGAAAAAGATCATAATCTGGGTACCCGATAATTTGATGAAAATATTCTAAGTAAATTCCAACAAGAAATTTGGTCAGGACAGAATGCTAATCAAAGAATAAGATTTATGTGACTAAGTTAGCATGAATATCTAGGTGACAAATTAATAATTACAACATACTTGACAAACCAGAACTAACAACACTTTGGTAACTTGCATATTTTATGAGAATTACATTTCACAAGAAAAGCTAGTATGTGAGATATTGATATATTACTAAAGTTTGTGAAGTACTGACAGTGATGACAATATTGGAGCTTGTCAGGGTGCTTGCTGCAGCACAAATCTAAGGAATACTGAAAGTAACTTGGGGAATTGCTGTAATTGTATGATGCCTACTTAACTTTTTATTGATTGAAAATAAGCTATTTATACTTTTGTAGGAGCTTTGTGATGCTAATGATGGGAGTGCCTTTAGTAAAATTCTAGGAAGTTGTATGCAAAGTTTTGGGGCTTTTGGACAAGCCTGAAAATCTTGATTACTTCAGTAACATCACTTGAGCATTTCACAGACTGAATCTTAAGTAGGCAACTCATTGCTTAGCAGTAAGTTAAGTAGAATCTTGAAGTATATTAATGATTCAAATGTAAACTGAATATCTAAAACTCTATATACTTTTGTATAGATCTTGAATATATATTACTTTACTAATACTTAGAAATAGTAAAGAATATCTTGGATCTTTACAACAAAACACATTGATACCATGAAAATGTTGTAAAATTTGTAATTCCACCTAAATACTCATCTAACTTAGTCACTTGGATCATTACCTTCAAATCCTAGAGAATACTGACCAATTTCCATGTTGGGATTTACTTGGAATATTTACCCAGAACATGAAAATTAGAGAAGTAGTCCAAGCAGCCCCAAACTTTGCACACAGGCTCTTGGGACCTTCCTAAGTGTTGCAATATTCTGAGGAGTATTGGAAGTGATGTGGAGAACTAGAGGATTTACATGTTATTCACTTGTAGATTTATTGATCAAAAGTATGGTATTTATACTTTTGATAAAGTAGAGGAAACAAACGTGTAGAGTTTGTTAAGGAAGGTCCCAAGAATATGTGTGCAAAGTTTGGGGTCTTTTGGACAACTTTGAGAAAAATAATAATCTGGGTACCTGACAATTTGGTGAAAATATTCTAAGTAAATCCCAACAAGAAATCTAGTCAGGACAGAATGCTAATCACAGAATAAGATCTATGTGACTAAGTTAGCATGAATATTTAGGTGACAATTCAATAATTATAACACTCCCACTCAACAAAATATTCATGAGTAATAAATACATATTGTGAGTGTGCAATCTGTAATAAGCGTATAAGATTTAACTGTTTTGCATACTGGACTAATATATTATCCAAAGGTGTATGCATTTGTGTTCAACTTAATAGAACAAGTAACTTGGAATTCAGTATGCATATCTACTTAGTAATATGCCTAAAAATCTGAATGATCTGATCATAATACTAATCATCAACTTTGATCAGTTGTACGGGCTTGAATAATAAGCTGAGTCTAATTGACAGATTGTAATAATGGTATATAGCCTCTGGGCTATCCAATGCTTCTTATTTGAGCAAAATTGACCCACTTTTGGTCAAGTTAAGGTTTTGTCATTTACGGCAGATCTGGAGTTTCCTTATTTCCGGCCAACAGTCTAATCCATTTAGACAATTTCACTGTGTGTCCATATTAGGCTCAGGGACAGTTACTTCCATCATATAGATGCTATATGAGGTAAAAAATAGTGACCTACTTTGGGTCAAGTTAAGGTTTTGTCATTTACGCCTGATCCGGATTATCCTTGTTTCTGTTGTAAGAGTCTTGGAGATATTGGAAGTGATTGGGAGGACAAGTAGATTATGTGGTTTTCACTTAATGATTTATTGAATGTAAAAGTAGTATTTATACTTTTACATGGTCTTGGCATTACAAACACGTAGAATAGATTAAGGAAGGTCCCAAGAACATGTGTGCAAAGTTTGGGGCTGTTTGGACAACTTTGAGAATTTTCATGTTCTGGGTACCTGGTATTTTGGTGAAAATATTCTAAGTAAATCCCGACAAGGAATTTGGTCAGTATTCTCTAGGATTTGAAGATGATGATCTAAGTGACTAAGTTAGGTGAATATTTAGGTGGAAAATACGAATTTTTACAACAGTTTCCTGGCACTGTGGCACATATAACATGGCCAAAAAAAGAAGGTTTTTGCTCAACTCTGAGCTGGGATGGCCTGCTCCCACTTGAACCACGTCTGTTTAGTGATTCAGATCCACAAATATGATCTAGAATGGTCATCTTTGTCTTCTTTAAATAGCAATAACTTTCTTTGGACTGATTACTTCATATGCGGTAGATTCAAAGTCCATTTGCTTCTTGATTTACCCAGTTTGGTATTGGACAACACCATGGGTTGTTTGGTAGCTATTCTTAGAGTGCTTCTACTGATTTGGATTGATACAGCTGCTTTTGTCTTATCAGAATATACTTGTAGAATAGAGATTGGCGCTTTTCCAGAAGTGAGATTCTCCTTAACAAGGGCTTTGATTATCCTTATTCTCCTGATAGTTATTTTCAACCTTGAGCTTGGTTTCCAAGGCTAACTGATCTTCTCAGTGTCTTCAGAATCCATAAAAACCATCTGGTTGATCCTTGCACCTTTTTCTTTCAGCTCCATAGACAGCAGACATCAAGACTTCTGCACTAAATAATCTGTTCCAATATATACTACAATATCTAACAGATCCTGTTGAAGTTTCAAGGCTCTTCTGGGGTTTCTAGCTTGAGAACTTCGTACAAGAGGCTCCATAGAACATATCTGCATTGCCAGATAGTCCAAATATGGCCTACATAAGTTTTGGCACCATTTGGGAAGTACCCTAGTTTGCGGTAGTAGTATTTTCCATTTTTTCTTCTTTTCTTTTTCTGCTGATGACCCAGGGATAATTCCTTTTGTGGGGTGGTTCTGGACTTCCTTGCAGGTGGGACCACGGTGTTTTTGAGCACAAGAGTCTCCATGACATCATTGTTCCAGAATATCTGACTATTTGAGAGTGAAATAATCAAAATCAGCATCCACTTAGATCATTCATAACTTTTGATAGAGTTGACCAAATTTGATCAAATAAACTGCATTTGATAGCTAGCTTCATCAATACTTTGGTATCAGACTCCAATATATCAGTATTTTGAGTTGCAGAACTTGGCGGTGACTTGATCAATCAAAATTCTTTTGATCTTATCCAGAGAAGTTAAATATCACCAAGTGTTTTCTCCCACTGTAATAAGTGATATATATATAACAAGTATAAAGTACTGTGTTATCTTCTGAGTGGCTCTTAGCTGTGTACTGACCAACTGTTGCTTGGTTGTATACTCCAATCAGGCTTGCAATTATATGCTTCACTCCTTTGGCTGGCGGTAGAATCTTCATGAGTTGATTTTGCTAAATTTGTATAATACTTTCTCCCACTGTTTTGAGACTTAAACAGAGTGATAGCACGTCTAACAGCTCCATATTTAGCTCCTGGTACACTGGTTTCAGTATCAAAACACTTGATACAATTATAGCATTCTTCTAATGGATTGTGTAGTACATATTCGTACTCCAGGTGGATATATATGTATTACATATCATTGGGATCCTTAAAATTCAGGAAGCTTGTTTCTGAGATCTTTTTCCATCAGTAGATAGTCCAGAATGGCGGCTAACAGCTCCAGTATTTGCATTCTCAGCTGTATTTTGAGTGGCAACAGATTTTTGGTAAAATCCTCCTCCGGCAATCATTTAATAATGATCTATTTTTTTTTTTGCAATTCAGGATAATATCCTATCCAAGAGCTCGTCTAACAGTCAACTGGGGTCATATGAATACATATTGCAGTATATTTCATTGTAGATCTGGACCCTCAATTGCTGGATTTACGCAATTTTCTTCAGTAGTGGTAGAGCACCAACATACTATATTTCTTGACACAATTACATGCCAGTTTGATTGACTCTTCTTCATAACTAACTTGGATAGTTACTGAAGGCATCTTTTGAAGGCAAGGCCTTCTTCTCCACAGCAATATCCTCATAAACATAGTCCTTTAGCAGCGGTAGTCTTCTTTAACCTTAGCGGAGCAATAGTGCGGAAAGTCTTTCTCCAGACTAGCAGAAAAGGATCCAAAGCATAGTAGACACCAAGAGGACAGCAAGCTCAGGGCTCATAACCTGTTGCAATATTCTGAGGAGTATTGGAAGTGATGTGGAGAACTAGAGGATTTACATGTTATTCACTTGTAGATTTATTGATCAAAAGTATGGTATTTATACTTTTGATAAAGTAGAGGAAACAAACGTGTAGAGTTTGTTAAGGAAGGTCCCAAGAATATGTGTGCAAAGTTTGGGGTCTTTTGGACAACTTTGAGAAAAATAATAATCTGGGTACCTGACAATTTGGTGAAAATATTCTAAGTAAATCCCAACAAGAAATCTAGTCAGGACAGAATGCTAATCACAGAATAAGATCTATGTGACTAAGTTAGCATGAATATTTAGGTGACAATTCAATAATTACAACACTAAGCCTATTCTTTGTGTTTACTATGCCAAGACCATGTAAAAGTATAAATACTACTTTTACATTCAATAAATCATTAAGTGAAAACCACATAATCTACTTGTTCTCCCAATCACTTCCAATATCTCCAAGACTCTTACAACAAAAAATACTATTTGTAGAAAATACAATCAATCAATCACCAAGCTGGACATTTGTGACATTATCAACATGTAATTATTGTACATGTGTTGTAGCTGATATATATTCAGGGCAGAAGTATTGTATTATTTTGTAACAATGTAATAGTAATGCAGGTGCATGTGGAAACCTATCCCAATGCTGTGCGAGAAGCATAAGACTAGATGGTGTTGCACAAAATTAATATTACACCCAAATATTATATAATTCACAGACCCTTCTTTATTATGGAATTAATGTCAGTTAACTTCATTTACTATTGACCAATTCTTGGAAAGAGTAGATATGCTGAAAGTTTCCTTATTTTCAAACATGCCCAAAAGGCCACAAGGTTCAAAAGCAGCTTACCAGGGCCTACATCAAGTACACTTGCAGATTTCACACCAAAGTGTTAGGGTATTACCTCAACCCAATAAATCTACCAGTGACGCAACTCTTTCTTCCAAATCCTCCATATCACTTCCAAATTCCCACTTTTACTTTCAGCGATCTGGATAAGTTTGAGATCTTTGACAATCACTGGAACTACCTTAATTCGCAACTTGGTAAACATATATAGAAATAGGCTCACAGTTTATATCAATGATTGAAACTGTAGGTTTTGCTACTGTTGACCTATTCCGATTCAGAGTTTGAACCACGGCTAGCATTCCGATATTTGCAAACCATCGAAATCTACAAAAATAAGGTGAATATATGGCCACGCCAATGAACTACGAAGAGTGCATCTCTAAAAGTAATCCAAAAACGCATCCCAGGAGCAAAAGTACCAAGACTGGGTATGACGACATAAGCACAATTTTATTTTTTATACCATAAAACATGGAGATTAGACAGATTTAGATTCCTCTCGGATGAATTTGAGTCCTTTGCGGTCACTATTATCAGCGTCAACCCTGAGGGGAGCCTGATAAATTGCTGCAGATCACTACTTCGATTCAGAGAATCACCATCCTTTACTGAAGCCGATACCCATCACGGCCAATGCTAGTATAAACTCCAAGGAACCAAAAGCAAAGTCAATGATACCATTGGGCAGAACAAGATCCACAAGTACCCAAGCGAGTCCTACAACGAAATAAATCCATGTGAGGATCATCGAGCCCCGAGTGAGACCGAATCCAAGGGTACTGGAAGCTACCATCCATAGCATGGTGATAAATACGTTCCGAGCAATTCTTCGCGAATGGCTTATATTTCTTCGGAATTTGGTGAAGAAGTTGGCTGTGGAAGCGGAGTCGACAGTAGCTGGTGTGCTCTCGGCCCTTGTGAAATCCGATCCGTGGTCAGCGAGAATCAGCAGCGCCCAAATGATCCAAAAAGCGAACAGTGCGATGAACGAGTCGCGCATATTCTTGTTTTCAGCGAAGCGTAGGTTCCCGTAATATTGGGGGTTAAAAGGCTCCATGTTAGTGTATGTATATATGTTGCTTGTAAATAAGGTTGAGGCTCTTCTCTTTATGCTCGTAGCGCTCCTTACTTATACTATCCTCTGGCCTGCTCATTCGCAGTTGGTTTTCCTTGTCCAGTGGGTGATCCTAAATATGGAGGTGCTTCCTGCTTGACTATCCAATATCTATGACGCTGAATATCCCCATTGTCGGGATTCTGCTCATCTCGCCTGATATGGACGACTGAAGTCTGATGTAAGCCATCTGTCCTGCGGCATTGTGGGTGTATGATACAATCAACCAGATGGGGAGCTGGTGATTTGACGAAGAGAGTTCTAAATGAGACCACCTAGGCTCTGGTTCCAGATTGGATACGATGCGTTAGCATCATTGCACTCTCATCAACTCCCGGTGTCATGGGCAAGATCTGACTTGGAGACTGCATGCTGCTTCGATTGCGTGACATCAGATTGGAGGTGATCCAAAATCCCTTATGCTATCTCTTGTTACATCACACGCTGCACATTCTATGTGTTATGTCTCTAGCCGCTGCCGCTCTGAACCATTACAACCAGTAGGTTAGCCTTCCTATACTGGCAACGACACCATAAGCTTGATTCACCGCACAGCTGCACACACCATCAGTTAGCATATCCAGGCGGATGGCCGATTACCATGATTCTCCTCCTTGGTAGGCAGAGTATTCCTTATCGCACTTATGCATCGTGGCTACAATGACATCAACAGAGCTACAACGATGACTCTCCTCCCAACGCCCAATCCCTTAAACGACGATTCTCCATCTACTTTGGCCATGACCAGTCGTGTTCGTGGCGAATCTTCGTGACTTATAGAGCAACTCCTCGTCTTCATGTCGCTTCGTCTGCGACTGGATGATCTAATGGTATGGTCGAACGACGTCATGACGCTTGACTGACAAGTCATCCATAAGCGTATCGCTATTGTCTATATAACTTCCGACTCTCCCTATCCCTACCAACACTACAAATTCTTGGAATCTGCGAACATCAAAAACCATGGCTGTATGGGATCCCACTTCTCTCTGGACTAAGCGTGACCATTATATTCGAGACTGTTTCATCGCTTTATGGATACTATGGTTCGTCTGGATACTACTTCAACTAGGAAGGCACCTCTTGAACTGGAACGGCTTAGTCCCCACCACTGCAGCTAGCCAACCAGCAATGCGAGAGCGCGTTGGATCGACCGACGCTGCTCACCCCACCTTCGAAAACCAGGACACCCCAGCCACCACCAATTCTGCAAAGTCGCCACTCCTCCCTCTCAGCAGTAATCTTGCACGGGCTGAGGCTTTGGCTAGGAACCTTTTCCTCACCTTTTTGTGGGTGCTCGTTGCTAGTGCCATTGGTTACGGCGTCACCAGAGGCTCGATGATCGTAGCTTGGCTGTATCTGGTGGTTGCCTTGATATGGATATGCGTGGAGCTGATCGTACCACATCCCATATCTAGAATAGGCTTTGGAGCAGTGCAATTTATCTTCGCTTTGACCATTATGGGCGTAGCCTTCCGTTTCGGATGGTAAAATGAGATGAGTTCAATCCGTAGGTCCAAAGCCTGCGCAGCCATGCCTAAACTCTTGTAAATTCAACTCAATAAACGATTCAAATCGCCCATACGCACACCAGAACCATCAGATGGAACAGTCGTGTATTTTTTTGGATGTATGGGGATCAAGTGTAGGATCATGAGCATTCCACACTCGACTGACATGCTGGCACGAATGACGTCCCAAAACCACCTCGAACCAAGGAGTCTGCCCTCCAAGTCAAACCCATTTACAACCCAAAATGCTTCAATCCAGCATATACCAAGATTTCGTTGTGTATTCTGTGCACAGCAGTGTTCGGCTGTATAACATGTGTGGCTTTGGATTCATTGCCATCCCATGTTTACTACACACTCGGGACTCCTCCCAGCACATCACTTGCACTTCGTGCACCATGGCGCCTGATGGGTCCCCATAGACTCGCTAATCCGCCTATTTCTTCGTTGTTCATATTGACATATAGCAAACCTAGTACCTCTATTTATTGGTGATAATGTGCTATCTTACTTGCCAAATCGCTGATCGCAATTCGCATACCGATACATCGCATTAATAAAATCTGAATACATGACTCTGGTGGTGTGTGTACAACTACTACGAAAAAACGAGATCAATCAGTGCTCAAGTCCAATGCGTTCATAAACACTACTCACTATATTTCGGTAAGCCGAAGTTGCCACGGTGGAAACCCTTCTAGCGTTAAATGTTTACCAAAGTGAAGCAACAACTGGGGCTCCGGAATATCTGATGAAAAATTCCATTAAACCAGCACAAGCGAAAGGGGTACCGTAAGCTGGGCCTACCTGACAAGGCATTGTCCAAGACAGAAATGTCGATCTCGCGCGCTTCAAGTTCTTCATTCATCACTTTCTGCAGAATCTTCTTCGACACTTCTGCGATGGAATGTTTACCCGAATCTTCGGATAGTATGGTGATTTGTAGATCTGTGGTATAGAGGACGTTTAGCCTTGAGCCAGAGTGTTTCCAAAATACATAATCCTATCACCTGGTATCTGAGGCTTGTGCTTAGATACTCGGGAAACGAGAGTGTTTAGCTCGCATTTCACCAGGGAATGTATTGTTTTGATTCCAATAATTGGAGGCTCTTTCCACCCACAATCCACGAAGTACTCCTCTGTAAGCTGTACTATCTCTTCGGTAATGGTTCCTAACTCGAGCTTCGATAACTCTACGCAAACCAAGATGGGATGAGTCGACGGTCAACCCGATGAAGTGTTGCAGAACCGTCAATTACCTTGTGAACTAAAAACAGTGAGATACGGGATTCCGGTGGCAATGCACCAGGAAGCAAGATCCGCTATAGAGGCTGCGAGGTGCGACTTGGGGACCGCTGCGGGAAGAATGATTCCCAGGTTCTTCGGCAACTTCTGCAGTGACCTGACGTGCCATTTGATTGTTTTCAGGCTTGGTTGTGCGCTACTTCCAAATACATACTTGAGATACTCGATAAAATCCAGGAATAATAGATATATTCTAAAGCTAAAATGCAACGTAGATAGTATGCAGGTATAGAGCCACCGCATATTGTTAACTCTGGTATCTCAGCTACTAGTCTAGCGAACTGCACAACCTTTGTTGACAACAGTGGAATCTGATAGGAATTTGATGAAAGTGAACTGACACTCAATTCTGTGTTTTCAATCCTCATGGAATTCTAAAGATTGGTCGAATTCTGTCCAATCAATTCGCTACGGATTTTCTTTTCAGTAGCGATCATCAGAGTGATCTGATTTGTGTGATAACCTTACAAGCCCACTTGTCAGAAAAGCCAATCTACAGTTGGGATTCGAAGGGATGCGATGAACACTCCGTCAAGAAAATCCCATCATGCGTTACTATCAACTCCGAACCCGGCTAATGGAGTAGGATACAAATATTGCAATGCATACCGAGCTGGACTGTGTACCGTGTTGTATTCCGAGTCGCTCTGCTTTTGCCACGGTTGATGTAAACGCCAGTGACTTCTGCTTAAGCTGAAGACCCCAAATTCCTGCGTACTCCCTTTTAATACTATTATATCCAGACACTGGCCAGGAAGCCATTACCTGTGGATGGATGCAATAGAGCTGAACATGAAGCACGTCTTTGATTCTTTCACACGTTACCGTAGGTCTCAGCCCTTAAAGGTGTTTATCTGTGTCCAGAATGATCAGACTTCAACTAGCACTTCGTCAAAAAAGTGGGCCTGCTACCACGAAACCCATAAACGGTTCTTTCCCTCCTCAATATGCTCTGGCTGGACTACCCGACTGTCCCTGTGTGTCATCGTGGGCTTGAGGATGGATTAATTCATTTGGCGCCACTACTTCCACTGGTTCATGAACTGCATGCTTGGTATTGTCCGAGAATCTCAATGTGAAGGAACATTTTATTAGAAAGTGGATTTTCGAGAACGCTCACAGGCCAAGTGGAACTAGTGCCCCCAATATGTACTTCAAATACGGTATTCCTTTCAGCAAATCGCCTATGATTGGTGCCTGTGTCAATTCGACTAGAAGCTGGTCTCGTTCAAAATCCTCCAATCCTTCCTCCAATGGATGTCCCAACACAACAATCGCCAGCAGCAGGAAAATCAAGGCTTTGTGGAACATGATCCTTTGAAGAGGGTTAGCTCGAGTTTGTTGCTTTTGACGTATATATATGCATATAAATGCCTTGAGCCACATTCAATGTAACGACGTTTGGTTTGGCGGTTTCGATGCGTATGGATCCGATTGCTGCATCAGTGGAATCGATCAAACAGAATTTAGGGAATCTATTAGTAATTGTAAAATTAACTTTCCCGATCTTTATATGAACTCTAGGTCCACCTAAAGTGCATTGTTATCAGGTACGCCTCTAGGACATCGGAAAGTATCCCGACCTCGGCAACACTGGGAAATTCGTTTAAATCACGTGATTGGCTCGCAACGTTTTGCCCCGGTCGAGCGGTGTTGAATGGATTTGGTCACCAGCGCCATCACGTAAGCAACACTCTGGCTCTGTTGTTTACCTGATGCATTGTATGCTAAAGGATCGAGTCCTTTGTGATGGTGATTCTGGTCACTTGAAAAGTCACAGCCTGGTTTGAGCTACTTGATACAGCTTTTGCATATTCCTTCACATATGTGTATCATTACAGAGATGGATCCCAGCCTCGGCATACAAACAACAATGATTGGAAATATCCCGAGACCTCGCCCAAGCACGAGGCAAGAGTTCCGGCATGCGCAGAAACATCGTAGAATTTCCGACATGCGCCTCTCAGAGAAAACCATCGTCATAGGACACGCCTGTATAGTGGAAATAAAGCAAATGCTTAAAGCTAGTCGTAATAATTCATGTAAGAACATGCACTGTCGATTATAGTGACGCACGATAAGCGAGAATGTGATAGTATGTGCCTGCCTGGGTTTATTTCGCCAAGCAATCACTGATATTTAGCAACCCTGCTCCTTAAATCATAGAATTGACACCTTTCTTAATGGTAAGATCAATCATGCATTCTGCACAGCCTTGCATCCTTGACAATATTGACGGTGCATATTATACAATTTCTTCTACCATGTAACGCCCAAGATGTAATCACTTCTTCGTACGGCCGACGCTCCGAATAGTCAACTTAGCCCTCATATAAAGCCTGTCACCACCCTCCTGCCATCTGTTTAATTGTTAGATATTTCTTGGAAAGATTTACTTTAGGTTGATTTCCTTGGACTTGAGTAGGGCCTATATCTGAACATAGTTTCTGTGGCTCTCTAACATCTCTCGACCGTGATCAGTACTGAAATACGCCACTTGGACGGATACAGTATTCCCTATAGTCCAGCCTGACCCTGCCCTCTTCAAAGGCTGCCCTTCACTTCATCACCACGTAGTGGCCACTACCTGCGACCCGCTTGTTATTTTTGGACCCTCAAAAAGCATAGAGCCGTTAGCCGTTCTCTATGTCCACACACGATGATAGAGCTCCACAATGAAGTCGAAAAAATCAGTGTTCAACAGAGTCAAACATTGATCGATGTAGCGGTTCCCTTAAATCTTATTTCTATGTTTTTTAGCCTTTCGGTTGTTCTTATCTTCATAATATTCCACAGTTTTAAGAGTCACCTGGTCAATCGCGTGTCCCTGAGGCTGACGTTTGCCGTGGCCGTGGTGGATCTATTCTACTCTGGCTTCCAGATCGTCAGCGACATCTCACAAGAGAGTGGACTGCTATGCGCTCTTAGTGTCTGGGGCCATATTCAAACAACCCATCTGTCTACCTTTCTGACTGCTATGATAGCTTTTAACCTCCAAGTCATCTTTGTTCATGGTAAACGACAGACCCAAGCTTACGAGAAGTATTATTTTTCTGTTGCTGGGCTACTCTCGTTAGCGATTTCACTGCCCCCTTTGCTTGGTGGAAGACTAGGGCACGACCTGTATCAGGAGTCTTGTTGGTATAACATATATGATGCTTCCGAGCGTATGCTCTGGACATGGGTGACTCTCTACTTCTGGACTATGTTAGGGGTCTTTTACTGCTGTATAGTAGTTCTCCTAGTTGTGATCAAGATTGCCCGAGAACGTCGAAATAGAAGAAAATTCTTCACCAGCGATTCTATCACCATCGAGTCGACTATGAACAAAGTTGTGCGCCGTGTGATACTATACCCAATTATTCCGATTCTCACTCAGTCTTTCAATCTTATTTCTGAGTTGGACATCTACCTGAACAAACGGATCAATTACACCTTTCTGCTATTGTCCTTCATCGGGACTTCTTCCCAGGGTATCCTCAATGCCATTGTATTTCTCGTAGACCCTGCTATTCAAAACGCTTGGCCCGACCTAAAGGACGACTTGATATTCCATTACCATATTCGGTACGAAAAGCTTCGAAGCTATAGCGACAACGGGGAATGCAGCTTAGAAGATGATTACAAGTACCCAAAGCTTGCATCAATTCTCAACTTTGTGGTTCGAAAGATTCTACTGAGCCGTAAGGATGCTGCTAGGCTTCTTCAGAGCGATCAATGCTACGCCGCAATCAATCTTCGGTACTCGATCGTGGAGCCATTGGAGAAAGCCATTCTTCATCGGCCAAACAGGCAAGCTGGCCAGGCATCCAGCCCCATTCGGTACTACGAACAAGACCCCAAAAGCCTGACTTTCCATTGTCACAAACCCAGTCTTGACGAGGGATTCCCTTTCTCTAGTATTGATTCTACCCAAGCTGAAGAAAACGTATCGGTGTATTTCTACCAGGCTACCAAATATCAAACTATTGGCGATAGTCAATACATATGTTACATGTGAGTCTCCTATTTAATTTGCACAAAATGCCGTATTTGAACGTCAAACCTTTGAGTCACCGGGCTTACACACAAAAGCACATCTTACAACCACCAATCGCATGCTGTCACCTTTACGAATTGCTCATGGAAAGTCGCCGTGGACGTTACAGGTCAATAGAATGCTGTAAAGTTTGAAGACTCTCCGTCAGTTATTACAGAGCCTATTGATAGACTTCCGAATTCAAAGCCATCCATTTTTGTTTCAACAATTTTCCCGAGCTTTTCCTACTTTTCGATAGAAGAGAATCTCAAGGCCAATTTTGATCACTTAAGTATTTGAGCTGTAAATATATCTCAGCTGTATTGACCAGACACTTTTGAGTCTAGCTTATCACGACATAGTTGTCCATAAAATCAATCGCAGCTCCTTTCTTGATATCAACTATCTTGTATGAATGGGATGCATATGGCTTGCCTCTTGAGAATGTATTCTGATGAAAATTGGCGCTTATTAAAGAATTGTACATAGGACCAATATCGGTTGATGAAACTGAGAGACTGAGGGCAGATGCCCTATATTGTGTGGCTATATGCTTGATAACCACTTTTCGGGAAATGATAACCCAGACTTATACAGATCGACTTGTATATCAAGACTGTTTCATTGCTACGCTATAGCGTATAACATAAGTATTGATTGGTAGCACGATGCAATAACATCACATAAAAATATTAAAATCCGCCTAGCTATTCGTTCCACACTTGATTCACTCTTTATCTGGTGATTGGCAGCCATGCGGTAAATCACATAAAATAGATTAAGGCTTGAACTACCAATCAGTTAAAGAAAGGTAAAAATTCCAGTCTAATATTTACTTCCACTCTACCGTATATTCGCGATTTATTTACCATATAATATCAACTATTAAGTAACGCGAACGAGTGATACTCAAGAGTACACTAACCGGTAAATAACCTCAATTCTGTTGCTTACTATGAATCCAAACATTCACGACCATCTACAACCCTCGAGACAAATACAATCCAACAACACGATCTACCCCTATCCTTCCTCTAGAGAATTCAACGCGTCGAGTGCCAATGCAGCCATGACAAATCCATATATGTCTGGTGGAAATTTCTCGCAGTTGAATCTCGCTCTCGGGCTGAATTATGGTGATTCTGTCGATACCACTCAATTCTATTCGTCGGAAACCATTTCGTTGCCGATTTCCGGCTCGAGCTTTACATCTCCGATAAACACTTCCAGAGGACCGGGGAACATGCTCTTTTCAGACTTTTCGGGCCAAAACTTACCAAATACCAATATCAACCAGCAAACCTTGCTATCTAATCTCGGTGACCCGGACTTGGTTCAGACTGACGACAGCATATTAAAGCAAAGAACCGATTTTTCGAACTCCTCACTGGGAAATGATATATTGTTCCCCGGTCAGTATGCTTCTCGCGACACATTTGCCTCCGAAAAATTGGATTTAACTAGAAATACCTCGCAGTTTCCGAGTAAAACCCTTACTGCAACAGGAAATGAAAGTAATGCTATGCAATGGAATACTGGCTTCAATTCTGCCTCGGGTTTCCCAGCAAGCGGTTCTCAACAGAGTCTTTTGATGGAGAATCCCGCTTCTTTGGATAATGTTGGGCCCAACTATGGCATATCTTCAGGCTCTTCGGTCAGCTTCACCTCGAATCCTCAGCTATATGAATCGTATGCCCGAGAAAATTCAACCACGCCCTCTTCTTTAGCTCAAGGTGCATCCAATGGCTATGCACCTTCTGGAAATTCTCATAATTCGAGCAATTCACAGCAATACAGCGCTAGTCAGGACGAACCTAATGGCCAGTCCGGGTTTACAGTATCACAAACGTTCGGAAAAGGGAATGCAACATTGATGCCTGAAGCGTCTTTCTCAGGGCTAGCCCCGAAGCAGGCATCAATTGGGACCAAGCCAGATTTCACCCATTCCCAATTTCTCAAAGCACTCTCAGATTTTATGAGCAAAAGGAATACCCCTATAACACAGCTCCCCCAAATTGGATCACAAGTAATCAACCTTTGGGTGCTCTATTCTATGGTGGCGGGCCTGGGAGGCATGTCACAGGTATGGAGGATTCACCCGGTCTTTCCCCGTTCTCAATTGATTTTTAATACTTGAATGTAGGTCAACAAAGATGCTGCATGGCCCCAGGTTGCCAAAAGCCTAGGCTTGAGTGATACAGACGCTAATGTTCCTTGGGCCCTGAAAAATTGCTATGCCAAATTACTATTCCCGTTTGAGCAAGCGTACCTTTCTCAGGTGCAGGCGAAGGCTCCAGCACTGACCGAAACGGAAACCACATTGCCCAATCACTACTCAAGGAACTCACTAGGCCAAACCATTACTACCAATGGAGAAGCCTCGCTTGGAGTAAGCAACAGCATGGTTTCAACTCTATCCCCTGGAGACAACCTACCTCTAGGTGGAACGACCCCCATCACCAATCAGCTATCACCAATCCCACCCCTCCTTAACACAAACTTGACAAACAAAAGCCCTATGGATCCAGCTGGATTAAACCCGAGTAGTCCAAGTACATCAAAACAAGAAACCCATTCCGAAAACACAATATACAGGCCACAGATACGCTCCGTTGAAAGCTACGGAGGAGTGGATCTACGCTTATTTCAGCAACCTGTACTGAAATCCCTACAACCAAGACTTGGCGATTTAGGTAAGATATTCTGTGTCGCGCTTATTGTGTTGAGCTTCAGATTGACCCATACTTTTTGTTACTAGGCCACATCGACATACATGCGCTAACCATGTCGCTGAAGTCAAGCCTCAGAATGGAAATGATCAATGCCCTGAACGTTTTGTCCATGCTTACTGTTGAACGAAACGGTTCTCTTCTGCTGGAGCAGTGCGGTGACTTGTTGGAGGCGCTGATGGATTTACTGGTTGACTTTCTTGAAAAATTAAGCCAATCGCCAGCACTTGGAAACTCTGACGACATGTCGTATTCTCGTTTCTATGAAGCTTCCCACGTGGAGTCCTGTCAAGTCCAGGACACCACGGTAATCGCCAAGGACGACCTTTATTTATTTGGTCAGATATCATGCTGTGTTACTAATATCATCCGGAATCTGACCTTTGTGCCAGAAAATCAACGGTTCATTGCGGGCCAACCTCAGATTGTCAACACACTGACCGAGTATTTCGGGGTTGGAGGCTGCAAGGGTATCAACATGTGCCTCCTAGAGAATCGCAAAAACATCCTTGTGATATTCTCCAACATCGGAAGTATGATGCACCTCGTGTCACTTGATGCCACCCGGCTGATCATCAAAAGCTTAATCGACTTCCTCGAAAACGCCGGCGATACCTATTCATCGCTAGCTGTCGAAACGTTGGCCAAGATCACGGTTCCTTACGGAAATCGGACCGCAATCTTCGAGGTTTTCTTTACTGATCGTGAGATCTTTAGCATACTACTCAAGCACATCCCATTCGATAACTTGCGTCTACTCACCCAGGAAAAAGAGCTCGTAGTTGCTGAAATGGCGATCCTTGCGCTTCAAAATATATGCTCCATTGCTGACACCCAGTCAAGAAGACGGATCTCGGAAATCCCCGGATTGGTGCTCTCGTTGATGAGACTGACCATCAAAATGTCCGAGCGTACGCTTCCCACCTTCGATCTTTTTCGGCCATTGTGTGGTAAGATCCTGGAGACCTTGAAGGTGTTGTCTGTCGGCAACGAAGACATATTCGGGCACCATCTGGATCGATTTGTGAACCTTCTGACGTCAAGCTGCCTGGACGCATTCGTGACTTCAGAATTGATCAGACTTTCCAATGCTCATGTGCGAAATATCTGATACGATCTTATGCAGCCCCAACGAGACCCCGCATTTGACCACTTTGCCGCGGGAATGTTTGCGTGGCGACGGGTGTTTACTGCAGTCTAGAGAATTTTCCATTCCTCGAAATATATACGAATGTACAGATATCCAAAGGAGCCCTGTATCAATACTCACTGACGACTAATCGTCCGGTTTTTCTTGTGCTAGTTAGTACCAGTAGAAATCACCCGCGCGCGAAGCTGTTGCTCATCCACCACTCTCCACGTACCACAATCGAATGAATCCCTAGTACATATCCCAAATTGGGGAGTGCAGCACTGGGCGCACCTCATCCATAGAATGCTCTACAATAAACGATCCTTCCAACTAATGGCAGTGGGTCGGTCGGCCTTGGTATGCTTTATTGAAGAATATGAAGGGAGTCGCTTGAGTTAGATTGTTCACCCCTCCAGGAGTTGAAGGTTACTTTGGTATTATACAGAGGATATGGATGGAGGTGGAATGATTTTGGAGTTGGATATGCTGAAGGGACGCAACTAGCTGGCTTGGCAATTGGGAATGGTCGCCTTCGGCTTACGATCTGTGGTTAGGAGTCCCCAGTTACCCTCCAGGAGGGTGAATTGCTGTGTTTTCCACGGCTCATCCATGGCCTCGAACCAGAAGTACTTGACCTTCTGCTGGTTCGCTTGGCAAAGAAAGGTGTCTAGGAATGTCTGAAGATTCGGGACGGAGGCAACGGCGCCCTGGTCCGGATCCCCCTGGGTTGCCCAACCAACCTCGGAAATGATGGCGTCTTTGCCGGCGGCTACAGACTGCCGAGCAATGTTCTCTTGGAAATAGCTGAATGTCCAGTTGGCTGCATCTTTCACCAGAGTCCCTGCGAAATAGGGGTGGACATTTGCCATGGAAAAGTCGACCTGACCGATCAATTCCGGCGTATAGTTGGAGCCGAGATCGGACGTGGTGACGGGGATGTGGTAGCCCAGGCCTTGGATTTTCTGACGAACATCTGAGATACGGGAATACAGCTGCTGGTGGGAGATCTCCTTTCTGAAGAATGCCTCGTTGCCCACTGAGACTCCGTAGATCTGATTGGGGCCAAACCTCTGCAGGACGCTAAAGAACTGGTCATATTGACGTTGGTAGGTCGTCTGGTTTCCATCTACCCAGATGGTCAGAATCACCTGCATGTTCACCTTCAGATCCTGGATGGCTTGTAGAGTGTAGTCGGCCTGGTTGCAGTCCATTCCATACAGCCGTAGTCTGGAAGTAAGCTGGGATAGAACCTTGATGTCGTCGGTGATATCCTGCTGCTTGCTACCACAGCCTGGGTATTGGGACTTCAAAGGGGTATAGTTGATCCCCCAAAACGATTGGTGTAGGTTAGGGTCAATAGTGATGCCATTATGAGAGGTTTTCTTATTCCTGGTCACCAGGTACCCTATCACTCCGCCTACCACTGCAAGTACAATCACTACCACCAAGCCAATAATGATGTTTCTCATTCGACGCGGGGTTTTCGTATTCACCATGTTAGCAAAGACGTACACAGGGATGGAGATGCTGCTGCTTCCAGACCCCAACCTGTGGCCACCTTAAATATGGGCAAGGACGATCTGGTAGCGAACCAGCTACAAGCCTCTCCGTTCGTGTGACGTCGTATCTCCAACACGGATGATTGTACGATGATTCGTCCATATATGGGACCCGATAATAATAGATTCCCTCTTGGACTGATTCTCGTTCGGATGGGCGGTGTCCCATCCGTTTCATCGGACGCGTAAATTTACGATGTTGGTCGAGGTGTGTTGTACGACGACAAACAACTGGATGGAATCCCACTTTTTTCAATCCCCAGACCTCCACCAATGAGCCCTTTTGTTGACACTCTCGCTTCCATTCGGGAACTCGTCCTACACAATCATTTGAACAATGTACTTGTTATGGGCACCGGTGTATTTCTGGGGTGGCTATTTTTATCCTCGGGGACTCATGGTTCCTCGTCACTATTTGCTGTGCTGTTCCAACGGAGCGTCACATGCAGCTTTCGGTGTAAGATCATGAAGGTCTGATGCGCAGGAGTATTTGTTGGGTTGATGCTCCGAACCCACTTGGTCTCCTGGGATCTACACATCGGTTGGGATAATGATGACTCGGGAAGTTTACATTAATTCGGGAGGAAGTATTTCTTGAGGTAGGAATGCTGTAATCTGGTGGTATTTAGCTCACCGCGCCGTTTCGCTTCGATTCGGTACGCAAGTTCTGTGTGGCGTGCTCACCTCTCCTACTGAGATGCAGAGCATTCAGATGCAGCTGCGGTGGATGCCGAGTAACAAACTCCGCGGATGGCATCATTACATGTGCGCACAGGATGTGCCTAGTGATTTGATTTGGGTGCTTGGAATTGATCCAGATACTACATGGCCTGTTTGTTGTAAGAGGGAAACAAACCTCCAAAATGGTTTGGCTACATCGATGAGGCCACCAAATGTGGATTCTGTAAATTGTCACAGCTGGGAAAGGATGTACTAGCTCAATGACTCTGAATCAATACCGGATTCTATGGGCCAGGCTTGAGTAATACTTCAAGACAATGGTAGGTTTTCAATCATATTGATATATACCTACATTAATACTACCTGATAAATGTTCCAAAAGGTCCTGGCAAAGTAATGCAAGATAATCTTTAGCAGGTTCCACAATCACATAAGTGATCTTTACTTGACAATCTATCAAACATCAGAGCAGTATTCATACTTCTACAATACTGTAGGAATATGTAGAGTATGCTCAGCATCATTTCAAATGCATATGCAGAAAGCTTGGAATATTTTGGCAGCTTTGTGATTTTTGATGATCTGGACACCTGGTATTTGGGTGAAAAAGCTCATGTGTCCAGCCAAGGCCTAGGACAGGAAATAAACAAATCTAAAAAACAGAGTTCCAAGTGTCCAAGCTGATATAACTTGGCATCTGTGCTACTTTCACCCAATTGAGCAATTATATCTGCCAAGATAAATAGTGATCGATGATATATAATATTACTTGGACATCTTTGCATTTGCAGTCTGGAGATACTGGAAGTGACAGGGAGAGCAGGTATTTATGGCTGGTTGTGAATTTGAGTATTTCACCTCAGTACTGACTTGACTTGGCCACCTAAATTATAGTCCATAGATCTTAGAAAACTCTGGTTTCATTCCCACTCAGGACTTCATTAGAATATTCCACCAAAATATCAGGTACCCAAGACATGAAGAATCCCAAAGCTGTTCAAACAGTCCCAAAATCTGCACACATACTGTCAAGACCTTACTCAAAACACTTTAGGTGTTTGTTCTTACTAATTTGTACAATCTACTTACTCCCCCACATAATTCTAGTTTCTGCAAAACTATTATAACATGTAATCAGCCCATGGCTGTTATGCCCTCTAGTGCTGACTACTACCATACCTGGTATTTCCCTCTGCTGAAAAGCTGGATGGATCCAACTGTTGTGAGTTCTGTAATTGCACCTAGATGTTCATCTAACTCAGTATCCTAGTTGATAGTCTACAAGCATTATAGAATGCTGCCCAACTTCCCTGTTAGGATTCATTTGTAATACTTCACCCAAACATCAAGCACTTAGTACATGAATAATCTCAAAGCAACTGAAGCAGCCCCAACCTCTGCACACATACTCTGGAGACCTTCCTTAGCTCTTTCACACACTTATTTTGCCAAGATTATTCAAAAGTATATATGCTACTTTACATTCAAGATTTTATCAAGTGCCTACCATAAAATCTGCTTGTTCTACTAATCATTAACAACATGTAGAATACTCTTACAAGAGGTTGTGTGCCCCAAGTTCTCATTCTCTGAAATGTTTGCTACAGCTACTAATGGACTATATTCCCCACTGAAAAGCTGGATGAAGCTGGCTACCAAGTCTGTGTTGTAAGAGTCTTTGAGATATTGGAAGTGATTGGGACAGCAAGTTGATTATGTGGCTTTCACTTAATGCCTTGTCAAACGTAAGAGTAGTTTTTAGACATTAACATGGCCTTGGCAAAGCAAACACTTCTAATATGCTTAGGAAGGTCCTGACAATGTGCATGCAAAGTATGTGGCTGTTTGGACAACCCATCTAATTTTCATGTTCTAGGTACCTGATGTCTTGGTGAAAATATTCCAAGTAAATCCCAATAAGGAATTTGGCCAGTATTCTTTAAGACTTGTAGGTAATGATCTAAGTGACTAAGTCAGGTGAGTATTTAAGTAGATTTGCAAACTTGTACAACACTCCCACTCAAATAAATGTTCTTACTGACTAGTCCTAATTGTGACCTATGGTACTCAAATTTGTCTCTAGCTAATGGTATGGTAAATATGTCTGCAATCATTTCATCTGTTGGACACTAAGCAAAGTTAACTAAATTATTTGCTATAGCTTTATGTATGAAATGGTATCCAATATCTATGTGCTTAGTTCTAGCCTGAAAAGTTAGATTTCTACCTAATTGTATACATCCTTGATTATCTTGATATAAAGTAATAGGTGCTTTTGACATAAGACTAAGTCATTAAAGAGCCTTCTTCACCACATTGCTTCTTTTGTAGCATCACAGGCTGCCATACATTCTGCGTCTGTGGTGGAAAGTGCTACATTTGGTTGTATTCTTGAAGTCCATGAAATTGCTCCTGTACAGTAGAGAATGGTGTATCCTGCTGTGGATCTTCTGTCTGCTAAATTTTGTTCCCAATGAGCATCAGAGTATCCCAAAAGATCTGGTTCCAAATCCTTATAGATATACCTTAATTAGATATTAGCAGTTCCTTTCCCAACAAAAAATATTTGGTCTCACAGGTGGATCTAATGTAGATCAGCTGTCAAGATCCCATCAGCAGACCACTATAATACCAGCAGCTTGGAATTAATGACCATCTACACAATCTTGCAATGGGATCACAACAATGTTTTGCTAATTATATAGCCAAACAAAGTTGATAAGATATAACAGTGTTTGTACAGTGTTTTACAAAGGGTGGCATGGCATTGTTACAGTCTTAATGCGCTCTACAACTACTTGAGTGGAACTAACTGGCCAGTAAATCCAATTGCCTTATACAACAAAAAACTTGACAGTGCTTTACCAGCCTCTTTGCATGCATCTGTTTGCATTATAACAGCAGTATGGTGGCCTATAGCTGGTTCTGTATAATACTACTGTACCAATTCACCAAATGGTATTAGCTTTTTCTACCTCCCCTTGCACAATTCATATATTCCACCATAGAATCACCCCTCTTTACTTGCTTACCCACTACTACCTTGAGTATTACATGTATAGTTTGAATCAAAAAATTACTGTGGCCTCCTGCTTAGTAACCTCTACAAACATGCACACCTGCGGCAATTGACATACTTCTATCACCTCAACTTTACAGCTTTTTGGTGTGATGCTTGCAAAGCTGCCATATACTTTTATTGCTGGCAACATATACATCTTGCAAACATATGCTTGGTTGCCACCACTTCTGCCATGAATACCTCCTGAATATCTGCAAAGAACTTTTTGGTATTCAGCCAATATATTTCTTATCCCTGCTGGATTCTAGTCCCCCTTACAGGTGCATTCTGGCTCTTGTTTGTGTGAATATTGTAGTGAATGGTGTAAAATTGGCTTGTGACCAAGAGAAATCTGGCATACCTTGGTAAAGTTTTCCTAATAAAAATTAATTGCCTGTTACATGCAACCCAACTCTGCATTACTTTACTGGTTACCCATGCATTGGGGCTGCTTAGCTTCTTAATGCCATAGGCATAGGTGTCTCCAAGTGCACATCTGTCCTCAGTATTTTCCATCTCTTTCTGGCTGTCCTTCATGTGCCAACTCATCACATCCATGACAGACCTGAAGGTAATATTCTTGATGAGGTTGGTATATGGTAGTACCTGCAGCTTGACTTGTTGTCCTATCTCCCCACACATCTGCTCCATAGGAAACTCCACAAAGGTGAAGCAAGGCCTAATATTCTCCACACACCAAGCAAGATGGAGTGAAGAATGGATACAGTAGCAGCAGAGATCTATGTGTTCATCTTTATGTTTGTAGTATAGCTGCTCAAATCCCATCACACACTCTTTGCACAAAAGCTGTAAATGTGTCAAGTTGGCATTGGTGATCTGCTTCTGGATAAATATTCCTACAATGTCCACATATGACTCCCAATTCTTCCAATGCACTCTTGGTAGAAATGGCCTCAGAAGGCCACTTGAATAAATATATATCCAGCTCATCCAGTCCTTGCACTTGTATTGTTGCATATGTGTACAAATATTGATTGGAGCCCATGAGAAGTACTGAGGATAGCGGATACTCTCAGATATCTTGCCAATTCTTTCAAATTTCTCTGGTATCTCAAAGGGCTCATTAAGTTTGAAATGCCTCATGTCTAACTTGGTCATCAGTGTAGGGATATTGTTGAGAAGCTCCACCAGCAGGGACTTGATAAGAATGCAGCTGTGGTCCATAGTTACAAAGACAGAAAACTATCTTTGCCTTTACAAGTACAAACTTGGGAAAGAATCGAACATTATAAAAGATACCTATTCTGAGTATTGCTCACAAGTAGTGCCTCCAAGGTCAGTTGGCAGTCAGTGTGGTTTCCTGGGAGTGTCCTGTGGTCTGGGGTTGGAAGTTCAGGTTGCAGCAGGTAGCAGTGATCACACTAATCAACAAGTTGGTATACTGATCAAAGGGATGATGATTTATTGTTGAGGGATAGCCTCCCTTATATACTTTTCTCACTGGCCAAGTGATTACTAATCATGGTGTTCCAGAAGGTTCTGGAGATCAATAGAAATCTTAATGACATCAGAATGAGCTAAGAGTATTCTAAGTAGGTGCCGGAAGGTTCTAAGAGCCACAGCACATCCAACCAATCAGGAATCAGTATTATGAAACTTGGGTCACATAGGGATACCATATATAGTATGAAAATGGTAGGGATGGTGACATGGGTTGATCATGTGTCATGGGTACTGGCACAGGTACTTGCCTAACATAGAAGCACTTACAGCTAGTAATCTTACATAAAGTGAGGGATAACTTATGCAATAAGGTAAGCAGGTGTGATAGTCAACTGGCTTAAGGGATAGTACTGATTGGGTAAGACAAATAGGATAAAAGTAATATAAGTGTAGTAGAGATATAGGGAAGTAGAAAATATAGGAATGAGCACATCTGTCAGTGGGTGTCACTGTGACCCCACTACATCCACCCCCCTCTCAGCTTTGAGCTTGGGTCAAAGCAAACTAATCTTCATGTGCAAAGTTCCTATGCTTGAATAACTTGAGTTGGTTTCCTGCAACTGGTGCTCTCAACTGGGTGTTATCAAGCTCAGATATGTAGTAGCTTGCATTTCCAATCACCTTGGAAATGAGGTAGGGGCCCATCCATTTGTGGTCAAACTTCCAACTCCATTGTTTATCCAAGGTGGAGTCATAGAGTAATACTGGGTCTCCTAGTGATAGTGGTTTGGTCTTGTTCAGTGTGACTTGTGAAAGGGCACTTTGTTCTTCAGTTGTGTATCCTTAAGTTGTACAGTAGCTCTGTTGATATTCAAGTCATGGTGATCAAGTTGCTGTATGCAAGTTGCAAGGAGGTCTTCAGTCTGCATATTGGATCTCCAGTTCAATGAGTTCCAAGTGACTGTGTTTAACTCAACCGGTAGTATGCAGTCATGTCCATAGAGTAGCTTGAATGACAATAATCCAGTTGTTCTCTTGGTAGTAATTCTATCTGCCCAGAGTGCAAGATGTAATTGCTGTGGCCACAGTGTTGTGTTATTCTCACAGGTCTTGACAAGAGAGTTCACCAATGGTCCATGTCCTCTCTCTATCATTCCATTGGCTTGAGGGTGGTATGCTGTAGTAAAAGCAATGTGTATTTTGTACCTTGAGCATAACTCCTAAGTCATTTAGGATGTCATCTCTCCTCTGTCAGCAACAAACTGCTGGATGCAGCCAAATCTGCAGATAATGTCTTCTAGTATAAATCTCCATATGGTACGGCTCTTGTTGTTGGGCAAGGCTCAAGCCTCTGCCCATCCACTAAGGTCATATCTAGCAACAATCAGGTACTTTTTTAATCCAGCTGTTGGAATGTGGACAAGGTCAATACCAACTTTTTGCCATAGACAGATTGTGTAAGTAGGATGCAGTGGTTCTTCATAATGCTTAGAGGATCTCTTCTGGCAGGCTCTACATGACTCAACAAAGTGTCAGATATCACAGTACATGTTTTCCCAGCAGTACCTCTGAGCTGTAGTATTGTAGGTGGCTGCTTGTCCTCTATGTCCTCCTGGTTCTCCTTGGTGGATACTTGTCATGATGTTCAATTGCTGTTCTGGAGTAGTGACTACTCTTCTTGGCATAAGTCAAGGCTTCACTCGATTAAAGAGAAGATCATCTTTGAGATAGTAGTGATGTGCCTTCTTTCAGAGTTTCCTAAACTCCTGAATTTCCATTCAACTAGGTTTCTTGAGTGTCCTTAGATATTCCTTGATCAGGCTCCAGGTAGTTCCCTCTTGGTCTTTGATGGCAATCTGTTGGATCTCTGCATCAATCATATCATCAAAGTCAGGATTCAAATCTTCAAATGATTGTGGTCCCTTCCTGGAGAGTGCACCAGCCACAACATTTGTCTTGCCAGGGATATGTCTGACCTCAAAGTCAAACATTTTCAGCCATGCCATCCATTGCTTTGTAGCATCATCAGGTAGGTCAGGCTTGTTGATCATTCCTATAAGTGGCTTGGCATCTGTCTTCAGGATCAAATGTGTCATGTAGAGTTGTGACTTCAGCTTCCTCAGCATCTTCACAACTTCTAGTAGCTCTCTCTTAATCTGTGAGTATCTTTGTTCTCTGGGAGAGAATAGGCAGCTCTCATATCTGCAGGCATAGCAGTTGCCATCTTCATTATCTTGGCCAAGTAGTGCTCCAGCCCCTATAGGGCTTGCATCCACTGTCAAGTTAGGTGGGCACTGAGTGTTCTGATAGTCAAGAGGTCTTAGAACCTGTGGAGATACTAAGGCCTCTTTTAATAATTGTATGGCTTCTTTTTGCTCTTCTCCCCAGATAAATGGGGCATTCTTTTTCTGTAGTCAGTAGATTGGTTCTGTTATCTCAGAAAATCTTGGGATCCAGATCCTAAAGAACCCACAAACTGCCACAAAGCCACAAGCTTGTGTTAGATTTGTGGTAGTAGGCCAGTTGCATATCTTTTGTGTCTTGGAGTCTCCAGGTGAACAACCAAAGGTGTTGCATTTTTGTCCAACAATGGATATCTCTGATACATCAAAGCTGCTTTTCTCACCACTGATGGTGTGTCCAGCTTCTTCAATGACTTGTAATATGGCATCATTGTCTGAAATATGGTCATAGACAAACTTTCTTACTCCAGGTATAACTTCAGTGGTGTCCTGGAATTTTGGCCCTTTGATGCCTATGTCATCACCAAAGACAGAACATTTCTCAGGTATAAACTGGTACAGCACATTCACAATGCATCTCTGGAACTGAGCCATGGAGTTTGTAGCCCCTTGGCTGAGTCTTGTCATCCTTAGCAGCCCAAATGGTGTCTGGAGTGCAATCATATCTCTTGATGTCTCATCAAGGGGGCTCTGGTCATATCCTGAGCAGAGGTTGTATGTTGAGTAGATAGAGTGGCCACTAAAGCTTTCTGCAAAGTCATCAATAGATGGAGGTATAGCAGCATCTCTGATAGTGACTGCTTTTTCAGGTTGCATGTCCTGAATGAATCCGAGCTTTCCATTCTTCTTTTTGGTCACAAACCATTTGTAAGCATAAGGTCCATGGCAAGGTTCTAGGATACCAGCTTCAATCATCTACTTAAGTAGGTCAAGCACATCAGCTTGGAGTCCTTGGGGCAGTGGGTAAGGCTTAAATGACCAGGGTGTGTGCGGCACTGTAAGAATCTTGATGGGTTTTTCAACCAATGTGTTTAAGTGCCCCAACTCCTTGTCATTATATGAGAAAACCTTATCATGCCTTTTCATAGTTTCTTCAAATAATAAGATCTCCTCTGGTGTTAGGTTTCCATGACCAATGATAAGTTGCTTGAGTCTCTCAGGTGTAAGTTGTATATCTTCTGGTGTTTCTTCTGGTGGTCTGATGTAATCAGCAGGTCAAGATCCATCAGTCAAAGGTGTAAGTGATGGTCTAATCTTCTGCTCTACTGTCTTGTATTTTGTTTGAACCATAGCCATCTGCTCCTGTATGCATAATGAGCCGCACCAAATGTTGGGGTGTATATTGCCAGGCTCCTCATCTTCTTCTATAACAAGATGTGTCTTCTGACAAGCAGTATGTGTCCACTTATTGTTAGGTGTAACACCACAGAAGGTTGACTGCAGTCCTGGGTTGGATCCTTGTATGGTGTACCATACTGACCCATAGGAATAGTTGGTAGCTGTAGCCTTAGTACTGGCTTCCATGGTCTACCTAGCAGAAGGTCAAAGTTTGCCTTCTAGCAGATGAAGAGGGGAAGCCAGACCTTGATTCCTTGTACCTCAATAGGGAACTTGTGCACTACACCATAGAGTGGACTAGATCCTGAGTTTGCATCAGTCATGTTCCATCCAATATCTCTATCAATAGGCAGTAGCTCCTTGCTTCTAAGTGTCTTCCAGAAGTCTAGCAGCATAACACAAATCTCTGAACCACTATCAATATGAAAGTGAACAGGGTCATCATATATATAACCTTTTGCCACAGCAGTTGCAACTGAGTAAAAGGTCTTATACTCAGTAGTGTTGTCATCCATCTGGTGGTCTTCATGGTTTGTCTGAATTATATGGGTGTACATATGTTCAACAGCTTGTTTTCTTGTTCAAAGCTGCTCATCAAAGGTCTTCCTAACAGATGGTGATGCACTCATGATTTCTCCAACTGACAATGTGAGGTTCTGTTTCAGCAGCTTTTCAGTAATCAGCTGAGGGCTTGAGTAGCTTGCTATCTTTGAGGTCATCCAAAAGTGAGGTAATGGATCTTGGATGAGCAGCATGCTAGGCCTCTTGTCAATGACAACTTCAGGTTCTTCAAATTGTGGTCTTCTAAGGATGGGTTTGCCAGGTTCTTCAGGGAGGTGTCTTTTGGTAGCAAGGGCATCAACTTTGTATTGTCTGTTGTCAGGGCTGCTTGGATTCACTGTATGAGTCCCAATTGGGGCATAAACAGTAATCTTTCTGGTTGCTGAGACAGATTTCTGGAAAAGGGCTCTTATCCCTCCTCTTTGGAAATTAGTGGGAATCC
Organism: Basidiobolus meristosporus CBS 931.73; assembly: GCA_002104905.1. NCBI lineage: Eukaryota > Fungi > Basidiobolomycota > Basidiobolomycetes > Basidiobolales > Basidiobolaceae > Basidiobolus > Basidiobolus meristosporus. The sequence continues at coordinate 177,906 of MCFE01000016.1, read as the reverse complement.
TTCTTCCTTCCTTGTCAGCAAGCATTCCATCAGCATCAAACAGCACCACTCCTTCTCTAAGTAGCTGACTAAGCTCTGAGCATTCTCTTCTTGCATGCTGAGAAGAGTCACACCAGATGCAGTGTCTGGGCAAAGGTCTTGGGCTCTCCACAGCTACCTCAGCTGAGCCATTAATCTTGAGGGCTAGTTTTTGTAGCAGTTCAGCAGGTTGGTCAATTCTGTTGGTAGTGTAAGTCTGATTGTCAGCAACAGCAATCCTTGGCTCCTTGGTTGACTGATCTGGTAGATTGGATGTCAGGAGTCTCATAAAGGTTAAAGTTTGCTTTGCCTCTAGGAGAACATGTTTCATCTCTGCAAAGCAAGGAATGCCAGGCTTGTCATCCTTGGCTGCCTGTAAGTCAACTTTCCTTGCCAAGTGCTGGGGAAGCCCTTGTGCAAGGTAAAGTGTCATGGTAAACTCAGTTATGGCCTGGGACTCTAGGAATGGCTTGGCCATACTTTCATATTGTTGAATGAACTCTTCAAGTGGTAGCTTGGAAAGTCCAGTCCTTCCAAAGTGTCTGAGGTCTTCAATTCCATAGTATTTCTGGGGTCTACCATACTTAGTCTGTAGGTAGGTCTTCATTAAGGGCCAGTCAGTGAGAATGTCTTGTTGTCTGAGAAACTTAGTGGTAATATAGTCAGTGTAGTAGTAGGGGAAGTCTTCAACTATTTCTTGTTCAGATAGACTGCACATCTTGCAGAGCTTCTCCCTATTGAATATGAAGCTTTCCACATTCTTTCCATCACGCTATGGGGCTCCATGTGCAAGTGATAATGGCATAGAGTTCATTTTGGGTAGGTAGGTTGGTGTTGTAATCTTGAAAATATTGGTAGCCTCTTTACATTAAGTGGCTAATGGCTCAAATCTTCAGGCAAATCTTGTTTGTCCTAAGGAGCTTGTATGAACCCCCCATGTTGGGTGCCAAATATGTGGTGGTGAATAAGTCCAAGGGAGAGATACATTCAACACTCCTCAAGTGTTTTGTGTGTGAGGTGTTCACTGGGTGCAATAACCTCTGGCAAAGCTTGCTAGAAATACTTGAGTTCTGTCTCTAATCTAATGTGATGAGGAATAAAGCCACAAGCTTGTCAAGGGAAAACTATTGAGCTACAATCCCCAACTTAGTTGGTGTCTTAACAGAAGTATGTGCTGGGTTCAGTGTCCTTTGAGATGACAATGTACTAAAGCTTCCAAAGTCAATACAACTGTAAACTCCACCAGCAGGGACTTAATAAGAATGCAGCTGTGGTCCATAGTTACAAAGACAGAAAACTATCTTTGCCTGTACAAGTACAAACTTGGGAAGGAATCAAATATAATAAAAGTTACCTACTCTGAGTATTCCTCACAAGTAGTGCCTCCAAGGTCAGTTGGCTGTCAGCATGGTTTCCAGGGAGTGTCCTGTGGTTTGGGGTTGGAATTTCAGGTAGCAGCAGGTAGCAGTGATCACACTAATCAACAAGTTGGTATATTGATAAAAGGGATGATGATTTATTGTTGAGGGATAGCCTCCCTTATATACTTATCTCACTGGCTAAGTGATTACTAATCATGGTGTTCCAGAAGGTTCTGGAGATCAATAGAAATCTTAATGATATCAGAATGAGCTAAGAGTATTCTAAGTAGGTGCCGGAAGGTTCTAAGAGCCACAGCACATCCAACCAATCAGGAATCAGTATTATGAAACTTGTGTCACATAGGGATACCATATATAGTATGAAAATGGTAGGGATGGTGACATGGGTTGATCATGTGTCATGGGTACTGGCGTGGGCACTTGCCTAACATAGAGGCACTTACAGCTAGTAATCTTAAATAAAGTGAGGGATAACTTATGTAATAAGGTAAGCAGGTGTGATAGTCAACTGGCTTAAGGGATAGTACTGATTGGGTAAGACAAATAGGATAAAAGTAATATTAGTGTAGTAGAGATATAGGGAAGTAGAAAACATAGGAATGAGCACATCTGTCACTGGGTGCCACTGTGACCCCACTACAATGCCAACATGCTTTGCAAGAGCACCCCACATAGAGTCAACACATGTTGGGTCAACATATGTGCTTCAGAGCAAAATCACCAGAACTTGCCAAACTACTCAAAAAGACACAAGTTAATTGGAGCAGGCTGAGTTGCATCAACAAGCAGCATCACATCAAACACAGCCAAGGGCCATGCCAGCGCATCAAGTTGCGTCTAGGCATGCCATTACACCTGACCATCAGCGAGTTTCTTCTGGTGAACTGACTGATGATGACCCACATGAAGTGCTTCCACCAGTAGAGCCTTTGGCAAGTAAAAGAATGTGTCAGCATATAGCACTGTGGGCCGGCTCAGTTGCATCATCCAGAGCAATTCAGCGCAGCCAAGCTGCAGCATTGCACTCACCAACTAGGAGGCAAAATACTGACTACAAATATACAAGTAGCCAAGAGGATAGTCATCAAGAAAGTAGTTTAGGTGTGCAAAGTGAATCACTACCAAATGCTTGAGTAGTAATCCCTGTGAGAAAAAAACCTAGGAGAAGATGATGCAATTGCCTAGAATTGCTATCATTTGTCATGATCTAAACAACACATTTTTTTATGCAATCCATATCAAGCCATTGAAAACCAGTGATCACTGAATTTTTGATATAAGCAATATCAAGGTTGTCTCACATTTGAGACAGGACCCCTATAAATAAACACCGTGCATATATATACATCATCTGTTGTACCAGTGCAGCTATTCAATCTGATTTGCACTTATACAATTGGTTGCATGCTAGCAATAATGCTGTAGAGGGGTGACAGTGACACCCACTGACAAATGTGCTCATTCCCATATTTTCTACTTCCCTATATCTCTACTACACTTTTTTAGTTTTATCCCATTTGTCTTACCTGATCAGTTTGATCCCATAAGCTAGTTGACTATCACACCTGCTTACCTTATTGCATAGGTTATCCCTCACTTTATGTAAGATTACTAGCTGCAAGTGCTTCTATATTAGGCAAGTACCCATGCCAGTACCCACAACACATGATCAACCTGTGTCACCATCCCTACCATTTTCATACCATATATGGTATTCCTATGTTACACAGGTTTCAGAGTATTGATTCCTGATTGGTTTGATGTGCTGTGCCTCTTAGAACCTTCCGGCACCTACTTAGAATACTCTTAGCTCATTCTGATGTCATTAAGATTTCTATTGATCTCCAGAACCTTCTGGAACACCATGATTAGTAATCACTTAGCCAGTGAGATAAGTATATAAGGGTGGCTATCCAGCAACAATAAATCATCATCCCTTTGATCAATATACCAACTTGTTGATTAGTGTGATCACTGCTACCTGCTGCTACTTGACCTTCCAACCCCAGACCACATGACACTCCCAGGAAACCGTGCTGACAGCCCACTGACCTTGGAGGCACTACTTGTGAGGAATACTCATGTTGTAAAATTTGTATTTCCACCTAAATATTCACCTAACTTAGTCACTTAGATCATTACCTTCAAATCCTAGCAAATACTGACCAAATTCCTTGTTGGGATTTACTTAGAATATTTTCACCAAAATACCAGGTACCCAGAACATGAAAATTCTCAAAGTTGTCCAAACAGCCCCAAACTTTGCACACATATTCTTGGGACCTTCCTTAATCTATTCTACATGCTTGTAATGCCAAGACCAGGTAAAAGTATAAATACTACTTTTACATTCAATAAATCATTAAGTGAAAACCACATAATCTACTTGTCCTCCCAATCACTTCCAATATCTCCAAGACTCTTACAACAGGTTATGAGCCCCAAGCTGTCACTCTCTGCAATGTCTACTACTGCTATTACTGGAATTTTTCCCTCTGCTGAAAAGTTGACGGATCTAACTACCAAGTGTGGAAGGTGAAGATGAAGATGCAGCTACAAGAAAGAGGCCTTTGGGATATTGTCATGTGAGAAGAATGCCCTCCTAATAACATGGGAGAGGAAGCCTTAAAGTACCAGAAGAAAGAACAAAGTGCCTTTAACTGCATTTGCCTTGATGTTATAGACAAATTGCTAATTCAATGCTCAAGAGCAAAAACAGCAATGAATGCCTGGAAGGCATTAGAAGACACCAACCAGTCATGTTCAGCTGCCAAGAAAATGTATCTGAGACAAAAATTCTTTACTACAAAGATGCTGCCAGGAGAAGAAATGAAAAATCTAATTAACAGAATTACCCTGCTGGTAGATGAGATGGAATCTGTGGGCGTACCAACTACTGATGAGGATGTGATAGTTACCATCCTGAATAGCCTGACAAACACGTTTCAGGGCCTTGTATCAGCCCTAAAGTCCAGAACTGAAGATTTGACCTTAAATTATGTATATGGAAGGCTCCTGGATGAAGAATTAAGAAAATCAAGCGCCAATAAGAAGGAAGAAGAAAGTGCTTTGATAAGCAATGATAACCAACAAAGGAGGTACCCAAGACCCTACAAAGGCAACAGCAACCTATTTTGCAACTACTGCAAAAGGAAAGGACACACATCAGACCGGTGTGGTAGGGTAAACATACCTCCCACAGACAAGTTTATTCATATAGTCATTATGATGTACTTATCCATATTTTATCTTATCAGTATTATCCCATTCTTCTTTTGCCCATATTATCAGTATTATCCCCATATGATGTTTACCCTGATTAGTTATTAGCATTAGTTATCCCAGATGTTATTCAGCTTTGTGATCAGTAGATGTATCTATATAAGGCAAGTACCCGCGTCAGCACCTGTGACACATGACCTAGGTCTGTGTTACCATCTCTACCATTTCAATACCATATATGGTATTTCTATGTTGCACAGGTTTCAGACTACTGATTCCTGATTGGTTGAGAGTGCTGTGCCTTTTAGAACCTTCCAGGACATTCTTGGCATATTTTTAGCTCATAGTGATGTCATCAAGAATTCCACTGATACCTAGAATCTTCTAGAACCTTGTCATTAGTAATCACTTGGCAATCAGGAAAAGTATTTAAGGGAAAGCAATCCCTCATCAATAAATCATCCCTTCTATCAGTAACACTTCTACCTTATTGATTAGCAGTTGATCACTGCACCTGCCTTCAACAGTACATCTAAGACCTGCCATCAAGGAGCTTTTCAGGGTAGTGCACAAGACACACAGAGGCCTTTGGAGACACTTGGAGCACCTAGGAAGCTAGAGAAGCAGGAGCTTTTACCATAGTGACATATTGACAAAGACACCAGCAGTTTAGACACAGAGGTTATTGCACCCATCAGACACCTCACACACCTTGAGTTGTGTAGCTTCTCCCAGGAGTACCTCTACACCACCACACCGGTGTCTCAAAAAGAGAGATTATCAGCAAAAGAAGCCTGAATATTGAAATGCTGCAACAACTGAAGATAGACTATTCATACATGCACTAAATATGACCACAAACAAGGATTCTCAGACGTGGTATACTGACTCTGGAGCTTCTCAACACTTTACACACCAAAAAGAACTTTTTACCCAATATCAAGAAATTCCAATTAAGAAGGTTTTCATGGGTGATGATAGAACACTTGATGCAGTGGGAGAAGGAACTATCCAAGTAAACCTAAGAAGCAGTGAAGGAGGCTATACACTGACCTTTAAAGAAGTACTCTATGTACCAGAAATAGCCAAGAACCTACTCTCTGTAAGCAAGGCCACAGCAGAAGGACTCAGTTTCAGTTTTGACAATTCTGGATGCAGTATCACTGATCAAAATGGTGCCCATATTGCTTTGGGCATCAGAGATCAGAATCTATATAAGTTGACTTATATTCCATCATACTTGGAAGCAAATATAAGTAACTTAAATGAAGAAACACCAATGCTTTGGCACAGGATATTTGGACACATCAACTTTGATTATTTGCGTAAAATGATCAAAGATCAGCTAATTTCTGGAGTGAAAATTGATCCCGCAGCTAATTTGGAGCACTGTGAAGCCTGAATATATGGAAACAAGCCAGACAACCGTTCAAGAGCTCTGGGTTAGTCAAAACTAAGAAAAAATTAGATCTAATTCACTCAGATCTGTGTGGACCTATGCAAAATTTATCCTTAGGCAGGATGAAGTATTTAATCACTTTTATTGATGATTATACAAGATACACATGGGTCTACTTATTGAAGAGAAAGGAAGAAGCTCTGTCTAAGCTCAGGGAGTTTAAAGCCCTGGTGGAGAGAGAAACTGGTGAAAAAATTAAGAAAATACGCTCTAACAATGGTGGAGAATATACCTCAAAACTCTTCATCCACTTCTGCAAAATTCATGGGATAGAGCAAGAGACTACTGTACCATACTCCCCACAGCAAAACAGAGTAGCAGAATGAGCTAACAGATCAATAATTGATATGGCAAGATCTATGACCCATGATCAAAAATTATCCTATGATTTCTGGGCGGAATCAGTTGCTACTGCTGTATATCTTAAAAATAGGAGTTAGCAGCCCCGGTGTTTTACCAATGATGTATGAGAAAATCCATTTTTTGACCTTTTTTTTAGGTCAATGTTGTGCAGGATGTGTAAGAGCACAGAAGAACTGAAGGCATGCATCAGGTGCTCAATACCCATGGCACTCTGAATCTAGCTCCTGTGGCTTGTAACATGTCACAGGAGCTAGATTCAGAGTGCCATGGGTATTGAGTACCAGATGTATATCTTCAATCCTTTTGCACTCTGACACATCCTACACAACATTGACTTAAAAAAAAGGTCAAAAAATGAATTTTCTGCAACACAGTGGGTGAAACACAGGGGCGGCTTTGCACAAAGATGCAGAGCTATATTTCACACTCTGTGGCCAGGTTTAGGCTCACTTGGCCTCCCTGGCACACTATGGCATCATTTGGCACTCATGGCTCAATATGGCACTATCCAATGGAACAAGTCTAATAGCCAAGTTAGCTTAGCTTACTGTCCTACAGATGACATGATTGCAGACGCATTTACAAAACCATTAGCTAGAAACAAGTTTGAATATCTTAAGTCAAAATTAGGACTTGTCAGTATGAGCATTTGGCTGAGTGGGAGTGTTGTAAAAATTTGTAATTCCACCTAAATCCTCACCCAACTTAGTCCCTTAGATCATTACCCCCAAATCCTAGAGAATACTGACCAAATTCTTGTTGGGATTTACTAAGAATATTTTCACCAAAATACCAGGTACTCACAACATAAAAATTCTCAAAGTTGTCCAAGCAGCCCCAACCCTTGCACACATGTACTTGGGACCTCCCTTAACCTATTCCATGTGTTTGTAAAGCCAAGACCATGTAAAAGTATAGATACTACTGTTACATTCAATAAATCATTTAGTGAAAACCACCTAATCTACTTGCTCTCCCAATCACTTCCAATATCTCCAAGACTCTTACAACATAAAAGGTATAAAGAAAGCAGTGACTTTGCTGCAAAGAAGGAACTCAAGCTCCTCAATATCAAAGCCTAGAATTGAGCCATTTCCTGATGTAATAGCAGAGGAACACCATACAGTCTTTGAAGAACAACAACAGTGCCCAAAGATAAAGCCCACAGAAAGGCCTATCACTGCATTGGGGGGAGAAAACATAGTGCTTGTATCAAAGCCCAAAAATCAAAATACATTGAAGATCCATAAAGCTGTTCAGTCAATGATGAAGAGTAGGCTTATATTTAGGAGGCCATTCATAGTGTAGCAAGCCGGCACCTTAAGGCCATCATACCATGGGACCATCAGGAAGTCAAGGCCAATCAGAGTACTCTTGTCTTGCTCCATAAGCATTATCCTGACTCAAACAAGCAAATGGCTTTTAAACCAGTGTTGGTATGCCAAGAAAGTATCTCAAGAATACCTGAAACTATCAAAGGCAGAAGAACAAGGGTGCAATGACTAAAAACTGGTGGCTTTCTCAAGATCCTGTTACAAGCAGGGTCAAAAGCTCTAAACAAGCATCATAGAGGCATCATGTAGCTGGTAGAGTTCCAGTAAGGGAAAAGCAGGCAGGCGCAGATGCACCAGCGTAACATTGGCCAAGGAAAAAGCATACTTTTACTCAAGAAGCATTCAGTTAAAGTAGCAGTGAAGGACCTGGCAGTGATAAAAACAAGCAGCTACCTCAGGAGCCTGAAACAAGCAGGAAAGAAGCATCAGCTTGTTGGCAGAGTGCCAGCAAGGGATAAGCAGGCCAATGCAGATGCATTAGAGCAGCATTTATTAAGGAGAAAACACAGCTCAATACAAGAAGCACACAGACAAAGTAGCAGTGAAATACCTGGCAGTGATAAAGGAAATGGTAAAGGGAAGAAAGTCTACCCAAGCCAGAGACAGGGAAGCATGAGAAAAAAGCTGCAGTTCTAGCCAATTAGCATCTTAAGCCTGGAATAGACTAAATCCAATCATAGCCAAGAAGAATTACCAACAAGAAAAGAGCGGTTTTCACAAAAGTTGGAAGCACAGCCAGTTGAGCTACACCCCAGTGAGGTAGATGGGTTTGCAGAGAAAGGCAATTTGTCTTCCACAGCCTCGGCATCTTCCACTGCTGACAGAGTGGAGATCTCACTGACAGACAAAGTAGCAATGTCAAGATGAGGAGCTATACCTTGCAGTGCTGACTTGAGACTGGGACATATAGGAACCAGTGAATGAACAATGGCATAGAGTCATAGGGTTCCTGCCAAAGTTGTGAAAACAGATCATTAAAGCAGAAACACTTATTGAGTGGTGGATTTTAATGGAGCTACTTGTTGAGTGTGGGGTTGGGCTTAATGTTAGTGTAGAGTATAGGGACTTGTATAGGTCAATACAATTGGCAATTGAGGTACAACTGAAGTTTCAATTGGAATAAATCAATTTGTATGCATCAAAAATAAGTGAAATGGTCAAGTCAGGTAGTAACAAGTGTGAAAAAGTGGCAATAGCCAATCAATGCACACAAATGTAGGAGGTGATAGAGTGTCTGGCATCAGAATGTTAGAAAATTGGCAGAGAACCAATTCAAAGCCACTTTTGTATTGCTGTGATGAAAAATTTAGACCAAGCTTTTTATGATATCTAGGGTGCAATTTTTTTTGACGGTCTTTACATGGTGTCCTGATGGAATCAATACCTCTTAGTCACAAGACTTAGAATCTCCAACAGCCTTTTGATGGGATCATGACAATAATTTTCATAAGGTGTCACAATGAGGCCAGCATGATGCTAGCAGCTTGGAATTATTGACTCTCTTTACAATTGTATGATGGGTTTGTGATGCTATTTTGCCAGTTTTACCACTAAGTAGGTAAGTGAACTTGACAGTGCTTAGGTGATCCTTTAACAGCACTTGAATGGCAATTTGACAGTCTTATCTTAGCCTACACTTATTTGAGTGGACCCAACCAGCCAGTACATGCAAATGGCATACATGGAAAAAAACATGATAATATTTCAACAGCCTTGATAAAGACTTCTGTGGCATAATAGTAGTAGTACAGTGGCCTATAGCTGGGACTGTATGATGCTACCATAGCAATTGACCAAATGGTATTTCTTTTTGCTACCTCCCCTTGCACCATTGATATATTCCATTGTAGAATCACTCTAATCTGTTTGCTTACCCACTACTACTGTGGTTATTCCACATTTAGTTCAAATCTAAGAAAAACTATGGCCTCCTACATATTAACCTCTACAAATGTGCACACCAATTGCAGTTGACACATTTCTATCACCTCAACTTTAGAAGTTCTCAATGCAATACTTGCAAAGTTGCCATACACCTTGTATTGCTGGCAACATATACATCTTGCAAATATCTGCTAGGTTGCCACCACTCTTGCCATTAAACCTCTTGAATATATTCCAAAGAATTTTGGCACTGGGCAAATATATTCCTCTCCATGATGAAATCTAATCCACCTTATATGTATGCTCTGGTACTAGTTTGTATGAAAACTGTATTGAATGGTGTGGATATTAGCTTGTACCCAGGAGAAACACAGCATACTTTGGTAATGGATGGTATTGCTGTCAAATGTGTGAAACCCAAAGGATTTACTTCATAACCCACACAAACACCAATACTAAAAACATCATCTTCCCACAGAAAGATCACACAGAAGTCAACATGCATTTCCACCAAATCTGGCAAGCTTTATGCAATTGGCCAGAATATGTAATTAATCAAAAACTGGTGATACTTAAGATAGAGGGAATCTGTTAGAACAAAAGCTTTCAATTGGGATCAATGCATTTGCTTTTCAATATTATCCCTATACTGATAACCAAGTTGTAGATACAACATTTCAGGCTGAACAGGCCCTTTGAGATATTGGAGAAACTTGAAAGAAATAAAAAGATATTACAGAGTATCTGCTACCCAAGGTACCTCTCACAGACTTCAATATATTTATTCATAGGCATATGCAACAATACAAATACAAGGACTAGATGAGCTGAATAAGTATTTATTAAAGTAGCCTTGTAAGTTGTGTCTGTGTACCATATTCAGAAGGCTGAGGTAAGCCTAAAGGCACCACTAACACACCTGACTCCATTTATGCAAGGTGACAAGTAAGGCTCAGTGCCACTATAGGAGCATCAAGTGGCCAGCAAGATATTGTTGGTACTGTAGTGACTGAAGAATGATGAAGTATATATTGTGTGGCAAATACTGTCTGTGATCTTTGTACCCTATGAAAAATAATTTGGTCCTGTAGGTGGATCCAATTCAGATCCACCAACAAGATCCTGTTTGGAGACCATCACAATAACAGCAGCTTGGAATTAGTGACCTTCCTAACAATCTTATGACAAGATCATGATGGTGTTTTGCTACTTTTACAACCAAATAAAGGGATAAAACTTGATGATATTTTATTGGTGCTGTGACAATATTTGCATGGTATTGTTGTGGTCTTTCAGCACTCTGTAACTATTTTAGGTGGATCCAGTTGGCCAGGACATCCAATTGCCTTATATGGCAAGAAATTTGACAGTATTTTAATGACCTCACAGCAAGACTCTGATGGCATTATATTGACAGTATGAAGGCCTACTGCCGGTTCTGTATAATGCTACTGTACCAATTTACCAAATGGTACTTCCTTTTTCTACCTCCTCTTGAGCAGCTCATATATTCCACTGTAAAATCACCCCTCTTTATTTGCTTACCCACTACTACCTTGGGTATTTCACATATAGTTCAGGTCAAAAAAAACTATGGCCACCTGCTTACTAACCTCAACAAACGCACACACCTGCCGCAATCAACATACTTCTGTCACCTCAACTTTACAGCTTTTTAGTGTGATACTTGCAAAGTTGCCATATACCTTGTACTGCTGGTAACACATACATCTTGCAAATATATGCTTGGTTGTTGCTACTTCTCCCAGCAATACCTCCTGAATATCTGCAAAGAACTTCTTGGTATTTAGTCCATATATTCCTTCTCCCTGCTGGATTCTAGTCCCCTTTATAGGTGCACTCTGGCTTATGTTTGTGTGAATTCCATATTGAATGGTGTATAAGTTGGCTTGTTACCATGAGAAATTCAGCATACCTTGGTAGAGTTTGCCTGATAAAAATTTGTTGCTTGTGGCACCCAGCCCAACTTTGCATTACTTAACTGATTACCCATGCATTGGGGCTGATTAGCTTAATAATGCCATATGCATAGGTGTCTCCATGTGCACATTTGTCCTCAGTATTTTCCAACTCTTTCTGGCTGTCCTCCATGTGCCAACTTATCACATCCATGACAGACTTGAAGGTAATATTCTTGATGAGATTGGGATATGGTAGCACCTGCAGCTTGACTTGATGTCCTATCTCCCCACCCATCTGCTCCATAGGAAACTCCCAAAAGGTGAAGCAAGGCCCAATATTCTCCACACACCATGCAAGATGGAGTAGAGTATGGATACATTAGCAACAGAGATCTATATGTTCAGCTTTATGTTTGTAGTATAGCCGCTCAAATTCCAACACAAACTCCTCACACAAAAGCTGTAGATGTGTCAAGTTTGCATTGGTGATCTGCTTCTGGATAAATATTCCTACAATGTCCACATATGACTCCCAATGCTTCCAATGTACTCTTGGTAGGAATGGCTTCAGGACACAACTTGAAATAAATTCATATCCAGTTCATCTAGTCTTTGCATTTGTATTGTTGCATATGCATATGAATATTAATTGGAGCCTATGAGAAGTACTAGGGTAGCAGATACTCTGTAATTTCATGCCAATTCTTTCAAGCTTCTCCGGTATCTTGAAGGGCTCATTTAGCTTCAAATGCCCATGTACAACTTAGTCATCAGTATAGGGATATTGTTGAAAAGCAAATGCATTGCCCTCAGTGGAAAGCTTTTGCTCCAACACATACTCTCTATCTTAAGTATCTCCAGTTTTCAATAAATTCCATATTCTGGCCAATGGCTTATAGCTTGCCTACTTTGTTGCAATTGCATGCTTACTTCTGCACATTCTCTCTGTGGAAATATGATGTTCATAGTGCTGGTGTTTGGTTAATAATAATGCGTGTGAGTTATGGAGCAAATCCCCTGAATCTCACACATTTAACAGCAATACCGTCCATTGTGCTTGGAAAAAACCTGCTATCATGCTGATGGTTGGGGTATTCCTAATGCAGATGATATTACATGCTTCTACATGTCAGCCATTTACCATTATCCTGCTGGAAAGCATACAAAATTCATCCAGCAATGGATGCCAGTAGCTATCCAGGTTGGACAGTGATTTAGGCCCAGCTACCACTGAGACCACCATCAGATTATTGCTCTGATACCGTAAAATGAGCGGCAAATTCAGATTGATGAGAATCAGTAGCCAGTAGGATTTGCTGGTAGAGTACTTGTTTAATGAGAATCCGTCAAGTGCTAAAGCAAAGGCATGGTCATACATACCTTTAAAATAGCCCTTGGATCTCAGCTATTTGTAATATTTGCCATCAAATATATTGGATATGTTTGCACTGGATAGATACGGAGTGTGGTATTGTATAGCTTTGCAACATTTGTCAGACTGCATTAGCTTCCTCAGACAGGGTATGACCAGAGAATATCTGGTTTGTGAACAATGTTTTCCCTAAATGTTTGTGGATTCCTGAAAATTTGGACATGTTGCAATGGTAGCATTTTTGGATGTGATTGCCATGCAATTGTTAACACATGCTGGAATCAGGTCAGTCTCTGGATCATTTGTCGCAAGCTGCATGACAGTTGTCCACTTGTACCATGTATATGGTAACTTGCATCCTGGTATGATTTTGGCAAGAAGTAGTAATAAATCCTCAAAGCACCCATTACTGATATTAGTAGAAACACACCACTTCTCTAGCCAGAACATTACATCATTCACCAGTAGATGGATTACTGGGCTCACTTGGCTCTATAAAGTATCCTTGGCATTTGTTTCAATGGGTGTTGCCTCATTACATATAGGGGATTGACTGGGCTCATAGTTGGTACTGTTGTTGGCAAAGATAGGCTCAAAATCTATCAGTGTACCTTCTTTGTCAGAGCTATCACTCTGCATGCAATATTCAGAAGGCTGAGGTGAGCCTAAGGGTGTCACAAACTCACCTGACTCAGTTTGTGCAAGGTGACAAAGATGGCCAGGTGCCTATATAGAAGTATTAATTAGCTGGCAAGATAATGTTGGTACAGTAGTGACCAATGAATGGTCTAATATGACTTGGGTGTCAAAACATTGGCCATGATCCTTGTAATACTTTCTATACTCTCTGTGTGCTTCATAGCTGAGAGGCTTGCCATAATAGCCACATGGTCTTTTTTCTCTTCTCTTACAGCGTTGAGTCAAAGTAGTCTTGTTTATAGGGCAAACAGTTTGACCTTCAACAACGTAATGCTATTTTACCACTTTTTGGTCAATACTCATGTGAACTTAAGACAGTCTTGTATTTGAGACATTGCACCTACATGAATGTAAGATTCAATGATGACCTGCCATAGTAAGCATTATAAATAAAGTTGTGGCACCACATACTCACGTATATGTAACACTATTTCCCCTTTGGTTTGACTCACTCCCATATATATACTGCCAAAAAATAAAGCAAAGTTGTCTGGTTCTCAACCAAACCCCACAGCTGATGGCAACAGAAGAATGGTAGGACAACAGCTTGCTTTGGCATTCAGTTCAACAAGCAGGGCCACATCCAAAAAAGGCCCTGTGGACAGTGTGCCCATTGAAGGTAATAATGTGGACTCCTCAGGCTCTCAGTCAAGTAGTCAATTGAGAACCTCTGTGGAGCCACAAGCTGATCATTATGCTCAGGCAGATGAGAATGTAGCATATGCAGTACCCTCAGTTGAAGATCAGCAAGTGGCCATGATAACATCACCACCACCAATATTAGCAAGTATGTTGTCAGCTCATACCAAAGCATTAATGAAGCAATTAGGTGCAGTGGCTGATAAGATAGGTGCAATGGCCCAGAGAAATCAGGAAATAGCGCAGAAACAGGAAGAGCGGATAATATGTGTGGAGCAATTAATATCATAGGTAGAGAAAGCAGTCTTTTTACTGCAAAGAAGGAACCTAAGTAGCTCAATGTCACAGCAAAGAATTGAGCCACTTCCCAAAGTAACAGCAGAGGAACACCATACAATCTTTGAGGCACTATAACAATGCCCAAAGATAAAGTCCACAGAAAAATCTATCACAGCATAGGAGGGAGACAATGTGGTGTTTATACCAAAGCCTAAAAATCAAAAGACATTGAAAATCTTTGAAGCTGTTGAGTGCAATAATGAAGAGTGGACTAATATACAAGAGGCCGTCAGAAGTCTGGCATGCCATTACCTTAAGGCTGATATACCATGGGACCATCAGGAACTCAAGGTCAAGCAGAATGCACTTGACTGGTTCCATGAGCATTATCCTGGATTCAAACAGGAAAATACATTTTGTGCCAGCATTGGTAGGCTAAGAAAGTATCTTAAGAATTGCAGAAACTATCAAAGACAGAAGAGCAAGGGTACTATGGCTAAAAACCAGCGGCTTCCTCAAGAGCCTGTTACAAGCAGGGCCAAAATCTCCAGACAAGCATCAAAGAGACATCAGACAGCTAGAAAAGTGTCAATTAAGGACAAACAGGCAGACACAGATGTACCAGCACAACATTTATCAACAAAAAAGTGTAGTACTACTCAAGAAGCACACAGCCAAAGTAGCATTGAAAGACCTGGCAGTGATAAAAACCAGCTGCTTTGACAGGAGCCTGTCAAAACTACAGTTGAGAGCTCAAAACAAGCAGAAAAGGAACGTCAGGTTGCTAGAGGAGTGCTAGCAAGGGGCAAGCAGGACAAAACAAATGAGTCAGTGCAGAATTTATTCAGGAGAATGCACAGTTCTTTACAAGAAGCACACAGACAAAGTAACAGTGAAAGACCTGGCAGTGATAATGGAAAAGGTAAAGGGACAAATGTCTACCCAAGTGTGAGACAGGGAGGCATGCAAAAAAACTGCAGTTCTTGCCAATTAATGCCACAAGCCAGGTACAGACTGAAACTCATCATAGCCAAGAGTAATTACAAAAAAGAAAGCAGCTATTTTCACAAGAGTCATAAGTGCAGCCAGCTGAGCTGCACTCCAGCAAGGTAGATGAGTTGGCTGAAAAAGGCAGTTCATCTACAACAGCCTCCACAGCCTCCACATCCTCCATTGTTGACCCAGTGGAGATCCCACTGACAGACAAGGCTACAATGTCAAGAGCTCAAAAGACTATTGCAATGCCTTCAGTGTGGTTTTGGAACATTAATAGGCACACCAAGAGGTTGCAGCACTTCTTCAAGAGCAGTGCACAAGAAAACACATTGGAATATTGCAAGGATTTATTGCAAAGACTGACAGATGAGGAGCTAGACCTTGCAGTGCCAGCTGAAGACCAAGACATGTGGGAACCTGTGAATGAACAGTGGCATAAAGCTGTTGGGTGCCCACCATAGTTGTGGAACCAGGGCATTACAGCAGAAATACTTATTGAGTGGTGGATTTTAATAGAGTTACTTGTTGAGTGTAAGGTTGGGCTTAATGTTAGTGTAGGGTATAGAGACTTATATAGGTCAATACAATTGGCAATTGAGGTACAACTGAAGTTTCAACGTAAATAAATCAATTTGGTTGCATCTAAAATAAGAGAAACAGTTGGGTCAGGTAGTAAGGAGTGTGAAAAAGAGTCAATAGCCAGTCAATTCACACAAACATAGGAGGCAATGGAGTGTCCAGGATCAGAAAGTGAGCAAATTGGCAGGGAACCAA
This sequence comes from Basidiobolus meristosporus CBS 931.73, assembly GCA_002104905.1. NCBI lineage: Eukaryota > Fungi > Basidiobolomycota > Basidiobolomycetes > Basidiobolales > Basidiobolaceae > Basidiobolus > Basidiobolus meristosporus. Next base: position 161,563 of record MCFE01000016.1, on the reverse strand, counting down.
TCAAAAGCCACTTATACAATGTTGTGGTTAAAAATTTTGACCAAGTTCTTTGTGAAATCTGGGGTGCAATTATTTTTCTGCGGTCTCTGGACACTGTCCCAACAAGATCAGTATCTATTAGTCACTGGACTTTAACTTTATGATAGCATTTTGGTGGGTTCATCTTTTTTGTATTTAGCCGGTACATTCCCACTCCCTGCTGGATTCTAGTCCCCCTTGTAGGTGCACTCTGGCTGTTGTTTGTGTAAGTTCCATATTGAATGTTGCAGAAACTTGCTTGAGACTAAGAGAAACCCAGCATACTTTGGTAGAGCTTTCCTGATAGCAGTTAGTTGCTTGTTGCACCCAACCCAACTTTGCATTACGCAACTGATTACTCATGCATTGGGGCTGTTTAGCTGCTTAATGCCATAGGCATAGGTGTGTCCATGTGCACATCTGTCCTCTGTACTTTCCAATTCTTCCTGGCTGTCCTCCATGTGCCAACTCATCAGATACATGACAGACTTGGAGGCAATATTCTTAATGAGATGAGGGTATAGTAACGCCTGCACCTTGACTTATCTTCCTATCTCCCTAAACATCTGCTCCATAAGAAACTCCTAAAGGTGAAGCAAGGCCCAATATTCCCCACACACAAAGCAAGATGGAATAGCAAATGGATACAGTAGCAGCATACGTCTACATGCTCAGCTTTATGCTTGTAGTATAGCCACTCAAACTCCATTGCAAACTTCTTGCGCAAGAGCTGTAAATGCATCAAGGTGCCATTGGTGGTCTGCTTCTGGATAAATACTCCTACAATGGCCATATATGACTCCCAATGTTTCCAATGTACACTTGGTAGAAATGGCTTCAGAATGCCACTTGAATCAATATATATCCGGCTGATCCAATCCTTGCACTTGTATTGTTGCATATGTGTTTGGATGTTGATTGGAGGCTGTGAGAAATACTTCCCTGTGAAAAATCTCAAGTTTGTAATTCATCTAATTTTCAGCTGATATTCAGCTGGTATTCTAATAGTGTTTTTGGTTAAAACATCAAATGCATTTTAATAGAAGTAACTGGCAGCTAATTTCCAATGCTTTTGAGCCTCATCACCTGCAGACTCTAAAAAGGAGGAAGCCAAAGGCACTTAGAAAGAAAGGAATGGTTCAAGAATACCTCTTGAAGTAAATATGTCTACCTGACAACGTGAAAGAATGGACCCCCTTGGTCAACTTAAATACCTTACAGATGGGTTGAACATGAGAACTTGCAAGGAAGTGAATTTTTGAGGACCTCAGACTATTGAAGACTTCATCAAGATTGCCGTTGCCTATGATTCAGCTCTAATTCGGGTTGGACAGCCTACAGTGACTAGTTAGAAAAGCTGCAGTCACTATGAAAGAATACAATCAGAAGCAGTGCTAATGGAAACAGATGCTTTGCAGAAGAATCCTACCTCAGAGGAATGTACAAAGAACAAACCTTGCTTGAATTGTTACCAGCCAGGACATATTGCAGAGTACTGCCCTCTGAGACAAAATGGACACCAGCCATGAGTGAGAGATGTGGATAATATTGTTGATACAGGAGAGAGTCCCCCATTAGAAGAACACTGTACAAAATAAATCTGTTGGTTTTGGAAGAGATGAAGAGTCATATTGATCATTATTGGAACAAGGCAACATCAGGCCCAGGAAGTCACCCTCTGGGGCACCAGTGCTTGTTGCAAAGAAGAAAGATGGATCACCAAGGATGAGCATTGACTACAGAGCCCTAAATTCAGTTACTGTGAAGAATAAGTACCCTATACTGCAGATTGATGAGATCTTAGACAAACTTTACAGGGTCACAATATTCTGCAAACTTACCCTCATGTCAGGATACAAGCAGATGAGGGTGAATCCAAAAGATATCCTAAATCAGAGTCAGGACCTGATATTGGCATTGCAAGTACTTAGTCACAAGTTTGGGCATCACTTATGCCCCTGCAACAGTCATGATATTGATGCAAACCATCTTCCAGCAGTACTTTGCCAGATTTGTGGTAACATACATAGATGTCATATTCAGATACAGCAAGACAGAAGATAACCAGTTAGTGCTTATTGAGAAGGTCTTGAAGTAGCTAAGAGAGAACATGCTATTTGCCAAGCTAGCAAAGTGTTTGTTCTTCAAGGAGCACAATGAATATCTGGGACACAGAGTGACTAGTATTGGGGTGAATTCAGACCCTAAATAAGTAGAAGCTATTAAGAATCAGAAGCTACCTCATAGCATTGCAGAGCTCAGATTGTTTTCTGGAATAGTTTCCAATTATTGGAGATTTGTAAATCACATTGCAAGTAATGCAGCTCTTTTGACTGATATCCTTAAGAAAGACAAGATCTTGAAGTGGGACATAGCCTGTTAGACTGCCTTTGAGATGTTCAAAATGTACTTGCCAAGATGCCAACCCTAGGTGTACCTGACTTCAGAGAAGTGTTTGCTCACTGCACATATTCTTTGGATTATGCAATTGGTGGAGTACTGAGTCAAGAACATGAGCGAAAGGCATACCTTGTGGCTTTTGAAACTAAGAAACTGAACTTGGCAGAACAAACCTACCCAGTGCAAGAGGAAGAGATGCTGGTCATAACATAAAGCTTAAAAACTTGGAGATGCTACATTCAATTGGTTAGGTGCACTGTGAGGACTGAACATGTCAAAATCAGGTTTATATTTACTCAGAAAGTACTAATCAGTGGAATCACAAGATGGAATGAATACATTAAGCAATTGGACCTGGAGATTGTCTACTGCCTAGGAAAAACAACACGTTTGCTGATGCCTAAAAAGACTAGAACAAGTTTCACTACTCAGCATGTTGAGTCAGATTAGCCCAGATTATTGTCAAAGTTCCTGGAGGACCAAGCCATTCCTTGTGAGGTGGAGGAGGGTGTCAATAATATTATCCAGGTGAAGCCAGCAAATTTGTGGCACAGGATGAAACACTTTACTGAATTGTTGATGGAAATCCTTTTGCCTATTACCCCTATGTTGCATATCAGGATTTAAGATACAAGCTACACAATGGATATAGACATCTTGGAATTGAAGGAACCTACAGCCTTGTACAAGCTTGAGCATGGTGGCCCTGAATGAAACAAGATATTAAGATAATAGCAAAAACCTGCCCAAGTTGCCACATAATCAAGGTCAACCACAGAGAGTTGCCAAACACTTTCCCTTTGAGCCTGTAAGACCATTTGAGAGATTGGAAATTGACTTTATTGGAGGACTGCCCTTAACTTGGAAATGCAATTGGTGGATCCTGATACCAATTGACTATGCCACAAAATGGCCAGTGACCAGAGTTGTACCAATAGCCAGTGATTAAGTAGCTGCAAGCTTCATCTTCCATGAGTTACTGATGAGGTTTGGATGCCCTGTGGAATTATTCTCCATTAGAGGAGCAAACTTTGTGGCCAAGACATTGGAAGCTTACCTGGATATGCCACAGATCAAACATTTGAACCCCTTGGGATTTCACCCTAGAACTGATGGAGTTATTGAGTGATTCAAAGGACTTTTTGGGGAAATGCTGATCAAGTATTTAATGGAGCAGTCAGAGAATGGGAACATCCCAGAGCTTGTGAGACCTACTGACAATGGTGAGCCATCTTAATATTAGTATCACAAGAAAAGAGAACCAGGAGAACCCTCTCAGCTTTAATCAGGACAAATGCTATGATCTACTGCTTGCATATTCATGTTAGATTAGTTCTTTGGCAAGTTAATTAGTTTATGTTTAGCCTATTACTATATTTATATTGTCTATCAAATCAGTAGTATTAGTCAGCAGATGAATCAGCAGATTCACATCAGGCAGGTGTAGGAATATTAAGTAAGATCCAATTGGGTGATGATGATGCAATCATACATCATTTGCCACAACCTACACTATGCATTCAAGGAACTAATGGAGCCTCAAAAAAGATCAGGTCAAGTTTTGGTAAATAAAATACTAGCTAAACACCCTATTCCTCTACTACTCATTTACTGGGACTTGTAACAAAACACTGTTAAGTATATTAACCAATGGAGCACTGTATTCAGCAAAACATTATGTCAATCTCTCCACAAAACTGAGAGAAGGATAAATAATTCAAAGCGGCAGGCATTATGTAGGCCTGATGGTGGGATCTTGACAGATCAACTGGACTGATTCCACCCAGGGGATCAAATTATTATTTACAGAGTAGGGTGATTTGCTAAAGTCTTCAAGTATCTAATCTGCTGAATTTCCAGATAAACATCCAATATCTTGGCCACAAAATTATTCTGTTATTAGTGAAGATCTCTAAATGGCATCTGAACTTCATCAGGATCTCATGGTAGATTAAACTTACAACTTCATGTGCACTGGTCACTGGTACAGCTTTAACAGCTGGCTATTTAGTGGCTTAATCCATTGCTGCCAGGAATCACTGGTTGCCTTTTCTGGTAGTGGGCAGTCTTCCAATGAGGCCAATATCCCATTTCTGAAATGGCTGTACAGGCTCTAAGGGAAAGTGCTTGGGAATTCCCTATAGCTGTCCTTGGTTGATTTGCACCTTGAGCATGTTTTCACTAACTTCTCAATATCTTGTTTAATTCTGAGTCACCCAGCTCTGGTTTTGACACAGCTATAGATTCCTTCAATTCCAAGATGTCATTATCCATTTTTTAGCTAATGTGACAAATCTAAGCAAGCAACATAAGGGCCATAGGCAATATAGCTTCCATCAGCAACTTGGTAGAGCATTTCATTCTGAACTAGCAATGTGCTGGCTTCATCATAGATTATCTTCTTGACATCTTCATTCCCCTCACTAGGAATGGCTTGGTTTGCCAGGTACTTTGGTAAAAGGATAACTTGTTTCTGTAGCCTGGTTCTTTTCATCATGGCAGCTTAGCAACTCCACTATTGAGTGCCTGAAAGGCAGTCTTGCAGGCTATATTCCACTTCAAGATGTTATCTTTTCTGTGGATATTGGTTAAAGGGGCCACTTTGGGTATATTGCAGGCTTGCAATGCCTGATATTGCAGCATTAAAAACATCCTTGATGTACTTGGAGAAGGGATAGCACATATACACCTGGACCTAGAGTGGTATACATGGATCTACAGCTTCTCAATGGTGGCTGCTGTGCTTCACTACCTGTGCTAGAGAAAACCTATTCTTGAACCATGTTTGACCATCAATGTGCCAGATATGGAAAGGCTGTACTCATGAGTTTTGAACACAGCATCAGGCATTCTGTATACTGCTGCAGAGGTCTGCAGCATGTCACTGATACTCAGGGCAATATCTTGGTCTATTAGAACAAGGAGTATTAGACTTGAGTATCCACTCTATCCAACCATTATTGCAGCATTTGCAACATTGATTTTCAACCACGAGCTAAGAAAGCAGTTATCTTATAGAGAGTAGGTGAAAAACAAGGACTGCTTTTCATACTACACACATTTCACACTCTGTGGTAAAGTACAGAGCTGTTATGCCTCTCTGAAACCCAACTACATAGCTAGCATACTGGTCCTATATAGCACTGTAAAGTAAGGCAGGTACACTGACTAACAGTTACCAAGTAGCAAAGGTAATAACTAATCAGGGAGTAATTTAGGTGTGCACAGCAGATCACAATTTAATGCTTCAATAGTGTTCCTAGTCAGAATATACACTATGACACTATTATTTAAGTGTGTTGAATTGTTATAAATTGGCTTGGCCAAAACCATACACAATTACGATCACTGGGACTATGATATAGTTAATACCAAGTTAGCCTAAGACTTTAAACAAGGCCCTCTTTAAAGTAAAGTCTCTTTCAGGCAAGCTTGGTTCAAAAAGAAAGTTCTTCAATGAGAGAATGGCATGTCACAACCCATTGACACAATTGAAACGCTTGCAGAAGAACTTAACAGCATCAATGCTGGTGTAGATAGCACAGAGGAGATATTTTGTCCACTTTGCAGCTTACCAGACAAATTCAACCCACTAATACTTACTGTGAAGGGCAGCAAGGACAATGTGACCTCAGATTCTGTCAAAGGGGGACTCTCTCATGAAGAACCCAGGCATATTCATCAAGCAAAAAGATTTAAAGATAGTGCTGGAATCTGCTCCAAGCAGCATTCAGCCAAGAAGGGAATGCAGCAGAGTAAAAGAAAACCTGGTTCCTATGGCTACAATAAAAAGTTAGGACACTGGCAAGGGAATGCAAGATGAAATAAGCAGACAAAAAAAGATGCTGAAACAGGCACCACACAACTTTGCACCCTTTGAAGCATAAACAGGCAAAAAATTGCACCTCCAGCACTCCTGGATATCTGGCAATGATGTTTTCCATCACACCCCTGACAAGCAGCACTCATAGGACACACCAGAGAGTAACAAAGGGATCTTTTGTGGTAATTGCTAAAACACTAAAGGATATCAGGTGTATAATGGTTTTATTCAGGAACTGAACAAGAGCATTGATGCTGGATTTGAGAAAAACTCTAATCAAAAGCCACTGAAATCACTTGCCAGCTGCATGATGATGCAATCGCCACTAACAAAGAAAATACATAGCCAACACAGCCTTATACTAAAGGAAACACTAGGGTTTGGCATCAGAGCAGATTAGCCTAGTTGGGAGATCAACCAAAATAAGATATTTGCATAGATCTTGACAACAGCCATCCAATGCTTACAAAGAGGGATATCTTCCCAAATGTGGCAAGCCACAAGATCTGGAACAAGCAATGTCAACTCCAGATGCTAATATGTGGCCACAGTCCATGTAGGGGAAGTAAGGCCCCTTTAAGGTTTACAATGTCTGTAAATTGTTTAATGTGCTTCAGCAGACACCAAGTGCATGGTATAGCAAGAATGATACAAGTGATAGCAGCACCAGCATATTGAAATACATAGCTAGTGGTGGGGCATGTGTTAATATGATCCCTATCCCATTATTAATCTCCATAACCATCAGGTCTCTGCCCATTAGCTGCTCTGGAATACTCCAGTGCCACATTAATGGTGACTTGATGATATCTAAAAATTTGCTCAACTGCTGCAATCTGATCAGATTCAAGATCTGCATTAATTACTGCATATTAACACTGCAACAGTAGTCATGAAGCATGTAGAAGTCATCAAGTAAATTGCTCTTGCAATCATCAATTAATAGGGAAAGTTTTGGTCTAAAGTTGAGCAGCTTTGACCACAAACTGGCTGAGATTTGCTCTTTTTGTGATAATGTCCGTAGAGGCTGCCACAGGCTTGAAGTATTTTGTTTTGAAGCATCTAAGAATTCCCATGACATACTTGGACTGATTTTGCAACATGCTCTATGTAGATATGTCCAGTTTGACCTTCATTTAAACAAAGTATGTCAATTTGCAACATCTTTCATGCCCAACTTGCAAAAAAGATCTAATTTTGCCTGCTTAAGTGTCTGTTAATCAGATGCAATGGTTGTTAGGTGGTTCACATAGTGAACCAACAAAATGCATATCTTTTTGAGCTGATCACTAAAACACCTTGCTCTGCAGTGCCACTAATCAATGCAATCTCCTCTGGATATGTGTTAGTCTAATTATGCAGTGCTCTAGGTGTCTGCAGAAGCCCACATAAGAACTATTGAGTCCTTATGCCTTATAGAGGTTTTTTGGATCAGCAAGAACTTTTGGCTGCTCCATATATATATTTCTTTCAGATTCACTTCTTGAAAGGCTGTTTGATATCCATTGGGTGAAGATCTAGATTCAATACATTTACCAGGGCTTGAACTGTTCTAATGGAGTTAAGCTTGGACACTGTGACAAATGCTTCATGAAGTCAGATTCTTGGAACTGGATCTTGTAGTCCCATCAGCATTCTATTGATTTTCTCCCATTTGGGGAATCTTGAGTGCCAATAATTTTGCCTTGATCCACAAATGGTACTCCCCCTGAATGACTTGCCGCACATACCAATACCTGGCCTTTTGCATTACTTGTCCCAAATTTGGAGGTTTGGCACATAACACAAAATAAACTCCAATATCTTCACTGTATGTCTGCCTCCAAGATCCAGAGGCACCTCTTATTCTGGTAGATCTGCTAACTGAAATGTTCTGATCTAATCTGTGACTTGTAGAATCTTCTTTTGTATCTGGCTATTTTAGTATGTATCTCCCTCATTGGTGGTGACTGCACTATCAGGCCATTGGCCAATGATCCCAGTAGCTCTCTGATCTATAGTATTCTCACATACAACATCCCTGCTGGTGATTAGCTTTGCAATTTTGCCATCAAGCACTTGATACCTGCCCATATCTTCACAACACCCAACAAAGATCCCATTTCTCCTCATTGATTTTAACTTTGAGCATATTTTGTTCAGAATTTGCTGGCAACATTCACTGCCAAGGATTATGAAGTGCTAAGGGCCTGGTTTTTTACTTGTGTATGCTTCAGTGATAATGGAGTCATGTCATGTCATGTTATTGTTGGTAACTTTTTCTGAAGTATACTTTTGTAGTAGCAGATTCAGCTAAGCATTTATAGTTTGTTCCCTTTTCTGGTAGCACAAATCTTCCCAACCCCACTATTCTCCTACTTGCACATTGTGCTACTTCATTTTGCTGTTGAGTGTGTGGAACAGTGGTCTGCTGAAGTGTACTGGTAGTTGCATAGCACTTTGCACACCATTTAGAGCAGTACTCTGCTGCATTATTACCTCAAAGCCATTAATCCTCCCCAGTTTGGGTTTGTGCCTTGTACTTAAAGTGCTTAAATATTTGCAGAGCCTCAACCTTTGTCTGTGGAAAGTACATTCATACATATCTTGTCTTGTGATCAATTAACCTCATGAGATACCTCTTGGTTCTAAGGAATAACATCCTCATAGGCTCACAAATGTGTGAGCACATAGTAGCTAGTATTTTGATAGTATTATGCCTCCTGAGCTTCTGAAATGCTCTCTAGCTTGTTTGCCAAGTCAACATCCCTTGCAAACACTAGATTTGATTAGAGTAAAGTAATGGCGGCCAAGAACATGTTGGTTTTACACTTGTTGGCTCCTTTTTACTAACCAATATGTCCTAGCCTCCTTTACAATGTCTCTCAGGCACTTTTAACAGTGTTAGCATACCCAAATACAGCTATCTTAATTCTTAACTTGCAAATATTGTGAACTCTGATTCCCAAAGCCAGTTTCTTTTCTTTTCTCACACATAATTGCGCAGCTGAGCTTAGTAAGAACAAGCCTCAGTCCCTGGTTGTTGATCACTTGCTGAGCATGGGTTTTTAGCTGTACAAGCACATAGAGCTGTTTTGATCTACTGCTTGAATGTTTTAGTTAGAACATTTTTTTGTCAAATCAATTAGTTATATATTTAGCCTATCAGTATATCAGTGTTATCTATCAAACCAGTAGTATTAGTTAGCAAATGAATCAGCAGATCCTTATCAGACATAAATACAGTCATTAAGTAGGATCTCATTGGGTGATGGCAAAGCAATCAAATGAGTCATCAGCTGCAACCTACATTAGGAAATCCAATTAGTCCCCAATTGATCTGGCAAATTATATATTAGCAGCTGCTGCAAGCGCAATAAAAATCAGTTCAAGTTTTACTGTATACAATACTAACTCAACTCCCTACTCCACTAAAACTCTGATATCAAGACTTGTAACAGAGTGTTTCAGTCAGTTTTTATCTCTAAGCCCCCAAGTAGTAGCTCAGACTGAGCTGTCCAGACCCACTGATGGTAGCTTCCCATGCAGAGTGTTCTTCCAGGTAAGCCTTTCTTGCAGGAATAGTCTTCATATTGCCTAAGCACTCCTTTGTACCACCAATATACTTATATTATATTCATTATAGCTTCTGCAAACAAAATGTTGGTGCTAGAGAGTCAGTATACCATTCATTACTATGGCTACTTGCACTTTCTTTTACTGTAATAAGAAACTGCTCTTCTGAAGCTAGGTGATTTACCTCCTTTAGCTTGTATTTTTTGTCAGCATGTTTCTTCTTGCAGTTTCTGGTGCAGTGTCCTAGCTCTAACTGTAGTTACACCAACCAGGTAATCTTTGGTTCTGTTGCGTTCCCTTCTTTTCTGTATGCTTTTCCAAGATGAATGAAGCATTCTGAATGATTATTTCTGCTAGGTCACTCCTTCTGGGTTCTTTATAAAAAAATCATCCATTCACACTGCACAAGGTCAGACTGCATGTCATACTCATGCGGAAGAACTTTCTTCTTAAACAAAGCTTGCTTGATACAGACTTTGCTCTAAAAGCTGTCTCTAAGGACTCCTATGTTGCTTTGGCAGTATTAGAATCATGAACTTATTCAATAGTGGAATATTGCATCTTGATATATATGGCTTTGAGGGCATTAGACTTGTTCCGTTGGATAGTGCCACATTGAGCCATGAGTGCCAAATGATGCCATAGTGTGCCAGAGAGGTCAAGTGAGCCTATACTTGGCCACAGAGTGTGAAATGTAGCTCCGCATTTTCATGCAAAGCAGCCCCTGTGTTTCACCCATTGCACAGAAGAAAATCCATTTTTTGACCTTTTTTTGTGGATCAATGTAGATGAGGATGTGTAAGAGCACAGGAGAAGTGAAGATATGCATCTGGTACTCAATACCCATGGCACTCTGAATCTAGCTCCTGTAGCTTGCATTATGTCACAAAAAGGAATGGCACTATCTTGGTCCACTGGTACTATCTGGCACTATATTTAAATATTAGCCCTAAAGTAAGATCTATAAAAAGCACTTATAGTGTCAGATAGTACCAGTGGACCAAGATAGTGCCATTCATTTTTGTGACATGATACAAGCTACAGGAGCTAGATTCAGAGTGCCATGGGTATTGAGTACCAGATGCATATCTTCAATCTGCTTGTGCTTTAGCACATCCTGCACAACATTGATCCAAAAAAAAAGGTCAAAAAATGGATTTTCTCCAACACAATGGGTGAAACACAGGGGCTGCTTTGCATGAAGATGCGGAGCTATGTTTCACACTCTGTGGCCAGATAGAGGCTCATTTGGCCCCTCTGGCACACTATGGCATCATTTGGCACTCATGGCTCAATGTGGCACTATCCAACGGAACAAGTCTATTCCCCCCTTCACTTAAAACTTCTCAGCTTTTTCTGCTGCTCCTTTGGGTTCAAGTTCTTCTCCTATTGGTATGTTTTAAAGCTTCCTTTTTGCAAGATGGATCTGCATATTGATTTGTCAGGTCAAAAGTTCTTCCTAACAAGTCTCTCCTCTATAAGGTACAAGCTTGTGGTGTTCTATTAGCTAGTCAAAGTTATCCTTACAATAGACTAAAGCAATTGAGGCTCATAACCTGCTGCGTTTCAAGAGGTGTTTGAGATATAAGGAATTCAATGATTAAGAGTCATAACAATTCAACAGTTGTATATTCACAAAGAAGCGGAGTATTTATACCATTATAGAGGTGATACACTGGTGACACTAAGTGAGGGGTGTAGCTCAATGTTCAGGAGCATTCTGTGACAGCTACAGGATTACTGCAATGTGTTTGGCAAGAGTCCTAATTTGAACTTGACTCTAGCAGATCTGAAGAAAGTGGCAAAGGTAGGCCTGTTGATGAGGCCTGCAAATGATCAGCACAGCTTAGAGTTGTAGAACATATCTATAGCTGCTTAATTGTGCCAAATAGTCCATTATTTTAGCAGCTTTGTGTTAGTAGGGAAAGTGTTTGTGTAGTGATATCTGCAGGTGAAGGCCATCTTTACTATAGACTTAGGCAACTAATGCTTGTAACTTGTTGCAAGTTTAGCAGTGTTTTGATGCAAGGATCTAACCAAAGTGGTGTTAAAGGTTAAGTGGTAGGTGTATATAATAAAACTGAGTATTGCTACCTTGTAGTTGATATACAGCTGTGACACCAAGTTAGGGCCATGTCTCAGCAGTAATACTATGTGGCATGCTGCAGTATTTTTAGGGCTGATACATCACCTTTGGTAAAATGGCTAGCTCAAAATGATTGCAGGGGAATAGTAATGGACTCACTGATCTGAAGAAAGTGACAAGTTAAGAGTTTGAAATGAGTCCAAAAATGGCTAGAACTAGTACAGGGTTGCTAGTACACTTCAGCTGCTGACAACTATCAAATAGTCCAAAATTTCAGCAACATTCTGGTTGATCAACCTATCGGGCTACCATTTATGCATGCCCTCAGAAGCCACACCATTGAAGCTTTGACATCCACTTGAAGAATAAAAAACCTATAGTAGACTACAGCAACTTGTATCAATTTATTTGAGCAAGACCTTAATAACAGTGCAAAGGTTTCAAATCAGTCTAGTCCCATCCCTGAAATTATTTGATAGCTTTAAGTCCCACTTTGCATTTTAAGCTGAAGCATCAGTGTTTTATTTATCCTTATATTTCCACCTGCATGTGCTTAACTCATAGCAAAGTATTTGGCTTAACCTCAAGTTCAATTTTAGTATGTGCCTGTTATTTTTCATTCATTGCAGACCTGCAATATTCTATGAGGTCTATTGAGGACTTTTGTTACATTCTTAGACATACCAATATTGACAGCATATGCATTAATTCAATTTGTGCCATCATTGTGATCTACAGATTCCATGCTTAAATTTGCTTAGATTTAGTCAGTTTATTCAGTACGGTGTCAAGCATAACAGTGTGTCAGTGTTATTTTCCAAGTCAGTAATGTTGATCTGTATATGCATCAGCAGATTCTAACAGACAAGTACAGTTATATAATGCAACATATCATTAGATGATGATGTACAATCAAATGAGTCAGCTGCCACAGCCTACATTGGGCACTACTTGGTTAGCACTTAATCTGTTAGTTGCATATTAGAAGCTGCTGTAACCCTAATATAAATCAGTGCAAGTCCTGTGAATACATTCAAGGCCAAACTCCCTATTTGTCAGCAACCCCTAAGTGCTCAGACTTATAGTACCCCCATAGTTGTGGTGGCCTGAGCTATTTTTGAATCTGGTATCTTGGGATGCTGCAATGATAATATCAGGGTTGGCTTTGGCACTGATCAAACCTACCCCTAAGGCTTATATAGAGTTTTTGTGCTCACTAGAGTGAACAAAACCTTATCATCTTACACTAGCTTTGTTTGAAAATATAGTGGACTTGTAATGGGTTATTTGTAGGTATTTGATGTCACTCATACTCATGACTTTGAGTTCCATGAAATACAGTATATATGACCTTCTTCAGCTTCTTTGCTACCTTAAAGTCTAACTGCATTACATCCTTCACAAATTTCAGGATAACTCCCTGACAAATGCTGTGCACCAAGGTATTCTCAGGTCCCCAGCATTCTGGGTATATCCATACCATGCCTTGTATTGGATATAACCACAAATGACTCTGCTATAATATACACTTAAAGATGTTGCAAGTGCTGATATCAGAGTTTTAAAGGAATAGAGAGTTTAGCTAGCATTGTATTTACTGAAACTTGAACTGATTTTTATTGAGGCTCAAGCAACTCTGTATGCACATTTTGCCAGAGCAATTGCTTACTAATTGTAATTCCTTATGTAGGCTGTGGCTGATGACTCATTTGATTGCATCATTATCACCCAATAGGATCCTTGGGCTCTCAATAAACTAGGAAATTGAGAATATCTGCAGAGCTGCTAGCAGTCCACAATGCTTTGGCAGATGAGAATGCAGCAAGTTCAATACCCTCAGGGGATGACCATAACATCAACACCACCAGTATTAGCAAGTATGCTATCAGTTCACACCATTGTATTTATGTGGTGTGGTAGGGTAAACATACCTCCCACAGACAAGTTTATTCATATAGCCATTATGATGTAATTATCCATACTTTATCTTATCAGTATTATCCCCATATGATGTTTACCCTGATTAGTTATTAGCATTAGTTATACCAGAAGTCTTTCAGCCTTATGATCAGTATATGTATCTACATAAGGCAAGTACCCGCATCAGTACCCATGACACATGACCTAGGTCTGTGTTACCATCCCTACCATTTCAATACCATATATGGTATTTCTATGTTGCACAGGTTTCAGACTACTGATACCTGATTGATAGGATGTGCTGTGCCTTTTAGAACCTTGCAGGACATTCTTGGCATATTTTTAGCTCATAGTGATGTCATCAAGAACTCCACTGATGCCTAGAATCTTCTAGAACCTTCTCATTAGTAATCACTTGGCAATCAGGCAAAGTATTTCAGGGAAAGCAATCTCTCATCAATAAATGATCCCTTCTATCAGTAACATTTCTACCTTATTGATTAGCAGTCAATCACTGCACCTGCCTTCAACAGTACATCTCAGACCTGCCATCAAGGAGCCTTTCAGGGTAGTGCACAAGACACACAGAGGCCTTTGGAGACACTTGGAGCACCTAGGAAGCTAGAGAAGCAGGAGCTTTTACCATAGTGACATATTGACAAAGACACCAGCAGTTTAGACACAGAGGTTATTGCACCCATCAGACACCTCACACACCTTGAGTTGTGTAGTTTCTCCCAGGAGTACCTCTACACCACCACAGTGGCAATCAGGTGCAGTAACTAATAGGTTAGATTCAGTTGCACACATAAATTAGCAAATAGTCCAGCAACAGGATGAGTGGATAGTATATCTAAAGCAATCAGTATCTCAAGCTGCAAATGCAGTGTCTAGGCTACAAAGAAGGAACTCAAGTAGTTCAATGTTACAGCAAAGAGTTGACCTATGTCCCAATAAACAGCAGTGGAGCACTGTAAAGTCCTTGAAACATTATAACAGTGCACAAAGATAAAGCCCATAGAGATATCTATTGCGGTATTTGTCATGATCACATGACAACCATGAACACCCATGCCAAGTTTCAGCTTCCTAGCTCAATTTCTAAGAGATTCCTTCTGGAACCTTCTACCACCTTCCAGAAAGTTCCTGACCATTCCAAACCATTGTTACACAATGGAACATTCCATGGAAGCTTTCCATTGTATTTTTCACAGTCCAGTACCATATATGGAAATACCAGGTCACATGACTTAGTCATATGATCAGGTGACTCAATCCATTTCCCCATCCTGTCTCAGTGCCATGTCATCTATGTCATTATCCCCAGCACCATTGCTGTGCCTCACCCCACAACCCCATTAGCATTAGCTAATATCTCTTGGCATCAGTATAGCCAAAAAGTATATATAGTCCTATCCCCCTTTAAGTATTCCTCAGTCTGATAAACACAGGTCTTGAATAAACAGCCTTGCCTTGAATCCTGCCTTGCCTTGATGGTCCACACCTAAGTCCTTTCCTGCCATGCCTAGCTTTTCCTCCTGCCTTGTGTCTATTCATAACAGTATTAACAGGATTGACTGTGATCTTTGAGCCAGAGCCTGACAAGTAAAGAACATGGTAGGTTTTTGGAGCCATCAAGTGCATTGATGAAGAGTGGGCTAATAGAGAATGCTATACAAATTCAAGCATTCAATCAAATTAAGGCTTGCATACCTTGAACCAGCAGGAACTCAAGACAAAGCACAATATGCTGGACCTGTTCCATGAGCAATATTCTGTACTCAAATGAGCAAACAGATTTTATGCTCACATTGATATGCCAAGATATTATCATAAGAATAGTAGTGACTACCAAATGCAGAAGAGCAATGGTGCCATGGCCAAGAACTAGCAACTTCATCAAGTGCCCCTTAAAAGCAGTGCCAAAAGCTCCAAACAAGCAGCAAAGAAATTTCAGGTAGCTGGAATAGCAGTGACAATAGACAAATAGGCAGAAATGGATGCACCAGTGCAACATTTTTGAAGGAAGAAAATAGATCCATCCCAGAAGCACTCAGTCCAAGAAGATTATATACAAACATATTTTCCCCAATCTTAAATCTTTTTAAAAAACTTTGCTAACATCTTAAGTAGTTGATCTTAGCTTAATTATCTTGGAACAACTTTTGGCTGAACCTGTTTTAGATCAAAAAGGACCAGCAGCATCCTCAGGAGCACTTCACAGCCAGGGTGTAAAGCTCAAAACAAGTGGTAAAGTAACTTTGGGTAGCCAGAAGAGTGAGGGTAAGGGCCAGGCATACAGACACAGATGCAGTTGTGCAGCAGATATTAAGGAAGTCTACTATAAGAGGTGCACAGTCAATGTTGTAGCCAAAGACCTGGCAGGGATAAAGGTAAAGGGGAAACAGTCTAACAATGCCAGGAATAGTGCAGCGTTGAAAAAATGTTGCACTACTCACTAATTGGCACCATGAGCCCAGAACAGGCCAAATCCCATAATAGATAAGAAGGAGTACCAAGAAGGCAACAGCTGTTTTCTCAAGAGCTGGAGGCACTACCAGTTGAGCTATATCCAATCAATATTCATTTCCATATATAACAATATAGATGCAATTACTGGATCAACTGGATATGTATTTATTCTAATAGTATTCTGAAGCAATTTCTACCCAGAGTACATTGGCAGCTTTGAGAGTTATATGTTGACATTGTAGGAATATTTATCCAGAAGCAGACCACCGTTGCCAAATTGGCACATCTAGAGCTTTTATTCATGGAGCTTATGATGGGTTTTGAGCAGCTATATTTTACACAAAAAGCTGAAGATATAGATCTCTGCTGCTACTGTATCAAGTCTCCATTCCATCTTGCTTGGTGTATGCAAAATATTGGGCCTTGCTTTACCTTTTGGGAGTTTACTATGCAGCAGATATATGTGGAGATAGGAAGATGAGTCAAGTTGCTGGTGCTACCATAACCTAATCTAATTAAGATTATAACCTTCAAGTCAAGCATAGATGTGGTGTGCTGGCACATGGAGGACAACCAGAAAGAGTTGGTAAGTACTGAGGACAGATGTCCACATGGAGACAACTATGCTTTTAGCATTAAGAAGCTAAGCAGCCCCAATACATGGGTAATTAGTTAAGTAATGCAAGGTTGGGCTGGACACAACAAGCAACTAATTTTTATTAGAGCAGCTTTACAAAAGCATGCCAAGTTTCCCCTGGTAATAAGCCTGTTTGTACACCTTTCAGCACAGAATTCACACAAACAAGAGCCAGAGCTCACCAATAAGGGTGACTAGAATCCAGCTGAAAGAAGGAATATACTTGCTTAATACCAGAAAGTTCTTGGCAGATAGTCAGGAGGTATTCATAGCAAGGCTGGCAACAACCAAGCATATGTTTGCAAGATGTATAAGTTACCAGTGATACAAGGTATATGGCAACTTTGCAAGTATCACACCTTAAAGCTGTAAAGTGGAGGTGAAAGAAATGTGTCAATTGCAGTGGGTTTACACAAATGTTGAAGTTAGTAAGCAATACAACATTCACATGTACTTTTCTCTCTTCTTTTACAGTGTTGAATCAAAGTAGTCTTCTCTGTGGGGTGAACAGCTTGACACTCAACAATGTGATGCTATTATATCACTTTTTGTCAACACTCATGTGAGTTAAAGACAATCTTGTATTTGAGGCATCACATCAACATGACTGTAGGTTTTAATGATAACCCAGCAAAGTAAGCATTATTAATATAGCTGTGGCACCATATGCACATGTGTATGTAACACTATTTCCCCTTTGGCTTAACTCACTTCCATATATATAGCACTTAAAAATAATGCAAAGTTGACTGGTTCCTAATCAAACCCCTCTGCAATCAGCAGGAGAAAGACAATTGAAAAGCAGCTTACTTTGACATTCAGTGTAAAATAGGGGCTACTTCCAAAAAAGGCCTTGTTGACAGTGTTCCCACTGAAGGTTATAATGCAAACCCCTCAGGCTCTCAGTTGTTGTAAAAATTGGTAGTTCCACCAAAATATTCACCTAACTTAGTCACTTGGAGTTTTGCCCACAAATCTTAGTGAATACTGACCAAATTCCTTGTTGGGACTTGCTATATTTTCACCAAAACATCAGTTACCCAGAACATGATGATTGGATAAGTTATCCAAACAGCCCCAAACTTTATACACATGCTCTTGGGACTTTCCTAAGCATATTCTATGCGCTTTTATGCCAAGACCATGCAAAAGTATAAATACTACTTTTACATTCAATTGATGCTCAAGAGAAAACCACCTAATTTACCTGTACTCCCAATGACTTCCAATATATCCAAGACTTTTACAAAATCAGTCAAGTAGGCAACTGAGAATCTTGGTGGAGCTGCAAGCTGAGTGTAATGTTTAGGCAGATGAGAATGTAGCAAAAGCAGTATCACTGGTGAAAGATTAGCAAGTGACTGTCATAACATCACCAACACCAGTAATAGCAAGTTTGTTATCAGCTCATACCAAAGCATTGATGCAGCAATCAGGTGAAGTGCCTAATATGATAGATGCAATGGTCCAGAGAAATTGAGCAATAGTCCTGATACAGGACAAGTGAATAATATATGTAGAGTAATCAATATCCTAGGTAGAGAGTGCAGTATCTTTGCTGCAAAGAATGAACTCAAGTAGCTCAATCTCACAGACCAGAATTTAGCTGCTTCCCAATGTATCATTAGAGGAATACTGCGCAGTCATTGAAGTACAACAACAGGGCCCTAAGATATTGCAATAAAGTAATAGTGAGGGGCCTGGCAGTGATAAAGTCTAGTAGCTTCCTCAGGAGCCTGTCACAAGCAGGGCCAAAAGCTCAAAACAAGTGGTAATGAAATGTCAGGTAGTCTGAAGAGTTCCAGTGAGAGATAAGCAGGCAGCAACAGATACACTAGTGCAATATTTATCAAGGAGAACCTATGGTTCAAGACAAGAAGCACTCAGTTAAAGTAGCAGTTAAAGACCTAGCAGTGATAATGGTAAAGGGAAAAAGTCTACCCAAATAGCACCAGGGAAGCATAAGAAAAAAGCTGCAGTTCCCACCAAATGATGCCATCAATGTAGAGATGGCTGAACCCATAGTTGCCAAGAAGAATTATTAAGAAGGCAACAGCTATTTTCCCAAGGGTTGGAAGCATAGCAGGTTGAGCTACACTTCAGTGAGGTAGATTAGTTTGCAGAGAAAGGCAACTTGTCTACCACAGCTCCACATCCCCCATTTTAGACAGAGTGGAGATCCCACTGACAGACAAAGTAACAATATCAGGAAATCAGAAGACTGTTGCAATCCCTACAGTGCAATTTTAGAACACAATTAGGCATACCATAAGGCTGCAGCATTTCTTCAAGAGCAGTGCTCAAGAAAATGCACTTGAATATAGCAAGGATATATTGCAAAGGCTGGCATGCAAGGTGCTAGACCTTGCAGTGCTGGCTGAAGACCAGGATGTATGGGAACCAGAGAATGAACAATGGTACTAAGCCACAGGGTTCCAACCAACCCTATGAATAATAATTTGGTCCCACAGGTGAATCTGATCCAGATCAGCTGTCAAGATCCCATTTTGAGACTGTCATAATACCAGCAGCTTAGAATTAGTGACCCTCCTAATAATCTTCTGATGGGATCATGATAGTGTTTTGCTAATTTTACAACCAAATAAAGGGATAAAACTTGACAATATTCTATTGGTGCAGTGACAATATTTGCATGGTATTATTGCAGTTGTTTAGCACTATATAACTATTTTAAGTGGATCCAGTTGGCCACAAAATGCAATTGCCTTGTATAGCAAGAAACTTGACAGTATTTTGGCAGCCTCACAGCAAGACTCTGATGGCATTAAATTGGCAGTATGACAGCCTACAGCTGCTTCTGTACAATGCTACCATACCAGTTTACCAAATGGTATTTTCTTTTTCCACCTCCCCTTGTGCTATTCATATATTCCACTGTAAATCACCCCTCTTTATTTGCTTACCCACTACTACCTTGGGTATTCCACATATAGTTTGAATCATAAAAACTATGACCTCCTGCTTACTAACCTCTACAAACGTGCACACCTGCCGCAATTGACATACGTATATCACCTCAACTTTACGGCTATTTAGCAGGATACTTGCAAAGTTGCAATATACCTTGTACTGCTGGTAACATATACATCTTGCAATCATATGCTTGGTTGTTGCCACTTCTGCCATGAATACCTCCTGAATATCCGCAAAGAACTTCTTGGTATTTAGCCAATATATTCCTTCTCCCTGCTGGATTCTATTCCCCCTTATAGGTGCACTCTGGCTTATGTTTGTGAATTCCGTATTGAATGGCGTATAAGCTGGCTTGTGACCATGAGAAATCCAGCATATCTTGGTAGAGTTTGCCTGATAGAAATTTGTTGCTTGTTGCACTCAACCTAACTTTGCATTACTTAACTGATTACCCACACAATGGGGCTGCTTAGCTTCTTAATGCCAGAGGCATAGGTGTCTCCATGTGCGCATTTGTCCTCAGTATTTTCCAACTCTTTCTGGCTGTCCTCCATGTGCCAACTCATCACATCCATGATGGACTTCAAGGTAATATTCTTGATGAGATTGGGATATGGTAGTACCTGTGACTTAATTTGTCTTCCTATCTCCCTGCGCATCTGCTCCATAGGAAACTCCCAAAAGGTGAAGCAAGGCCCAATATTCTCCACACACCATGCAAGATGCAGTAGAGAATGGATACAGTAGCAGCAGAGATCTACACATTCAGCATTAAGTTGGTAGTATAGCTGCTCAAGTCCTGTCACAAACTCCTCACACAACAGCTGTAGGAGCGTCAAGTTGGCATTGGTGATCCACTTCTGGATAAATATTCCTACAATGTCCACATATGACTCCCAATGCTTCCAATGTACATTTGGTAGGAATGGCTTCAGAATGCCACTTGAATAAATATATATCCAGCTCATGCAGTCTATGCATTTGTATTGTTGCATATGTATATGAATATTAATTGGAGCCCATGAGAAGTACTTAGGGAAGCAGATACTCTATAATATCTTGCCAATTCTTTCAAATCTCTCTGGTATCTCAAAGGGCTCATTTAGCTTGAAATGCCCCAGGTACAACTTGGTCATTTGTATAGGGATATTGTTGAAAAGCAAATGCATTACTCCCAGTGGAAAGCTTTTGCTCCAACAGATACCCTCTCTCTTAAGTATCTCTGGTATCTGATTGATTCCATATTCTGGCCAATGGCTTATAGCTTGCCAACTTTGCTGCAATTGCATGCTTATTTTTGTACATTCTCTCTGTGGAAAGATGGTGTTCTTAGTGCTGGTGTTTGGGTAATAATAATGTGTGTGAGTAATGGAGTAAATCCCCTGGATCTCACACATTTGACAGCAATACCATCCATTGTGCCCGGAAAAACCTGCTATCTTGCTGATGGCTTGGGTATCTCCAATGCAGATAATAATATGCACTTTTACATGACGGCCATTTACTGTTATCCTGCTGGAAAGCATACAAAATTCATCAAGCAATGGATACAGGTAGCTATCCAAGTTGGATGGTGATTTAGGCCCAGATACCAGTGAGACTACCATCAGATTATTGCTCTGATATCATAAGATGGGTGGCAGTTTCAGATTAATGAGAATCAGTGGCCAGCCAGATTTGCTGGTAGAGTACTTGTTTAATGAGAATCCATCAAGTGCTAAAGCAAAGGCATGGTCATACATACCTTCAAAGTAGCCCTTGCATCTTAGCTGTTTGTAATGTTTGCCATTGAATATATTGGATATGTTTGCGCTTGATTGATACTGAGTGCAGTACTATATAGCTTTGCAATATTTGTTGGACTGTATCAGCTTCCTCAGATGGGGTATGACTGGAATTTATCCAGAGTGTGAACAATGTTTTCCCTCAATGGTGGTGGATTCCTGACTATTTGGACATGTTGCAATGATAGCATTTTTGGATGTGAATGCCATGCAATTGTTAACACATGCTGGAATCAGTACAGTCTCTGGATCATTTGTTGCCAGCTGCATGACGGTTGTCCACTTGTACCATGTACATGGTAAGCTGCATCCTGGTGTAGTGGGGTGACAGTGACACCCACTGACAGATGTGCTCATTCCCATATTTTCTACTTCCCTATATCTCTACTACACTTATTTTAGTTTTATCACATTTGTCTTACCTGATCAGTACTATCCCATAAGCTGGTTGACTATCAGACCTGCTTACCTTATTGCATAAGTTATCCCTCACTTAATGTAAGATTACTAGCTGTAAGTGCTTCTATATTAGGCAAGTACCTGTGCCAGTACCCATGACACATGATCAACCCATGTCACCATCCCTACCATTATCATACCATATATGGTATCCCTATGTTTCACAGGTTTCAGGGTACTGATTCCTGATTGGTTGGATGTGCTGTGCCTCTTAGAACCTTCTGGCACCTACTTAGAACATTCTTAGGTCATTCTGATGTCATTAAGATATCTATTGACATCTGGAGCCTTCTGGAACACCATGATTAGTAATCACTTAGCCAGTAAGAAAAGAATATAAGGGAGGCTATTCCTCAACAATAAATCATCATCCCTTTTATCAATATACCAACTAGTTGATTAGTGTGACCACTGCTACCTGCTGCTACCTAAACTTCCAACCCCAGACCACAGGACACTCCCAGGACACCACGCTGATAGCCAACTGACCTTGGAGGCACTACTTGTGAGGAATACTCAGAGTAGGTATCTTTTATTATATATGATTCTTTCCCAAGTTTGTTCTTGTACAGGCAAAGATACTTTTCTGTCTTTGTAACTATTGATCACAACTGCATTCTTATCAAGTCCCTGCTGGTGGAGTTTACAATTGTTTTGACTTTGGAAGCTTTAGTACATTGTCATCTCAAAGGATGCTGGACCCAGCACATACTTTTGTTACAATGCCAACTAAGTTGGGGATTGTAGCTCAATAGTTTTCCCTTGACAAGCTTGTTGCTTTATTCCCCATCACATTAGATTAGAGACAGAACCCAAGTATTCCTAGCAAGCTTTTGCCAGTGGTTATTGCACCCAGTGAACACCCAACACACAAAACACTTGAGAAGTGTTGGATGTATCATTCCCTTGGACCTATACACCACCACACTGGTATGATTTTGGCAATAAGTAGTAATAAATCCTCAAAGCCCCCATTACTGATATTAGTGGAAATGTGCTACTTCTCTAGCCACATCATTACATCATTCACCAGTAGATGAATTACTAGGCTCACTTGGCTCCATGAAGTATCCTTGGCATTTGTTTCAATGGCTGTTGTCTCATTGCATATAGGGATTTGACTGGGCTCATGTTGGTACTGCTGTTAGGGGAGATAGGCTCAAAATCCATCAGTGAACCTTCTTTGTGAGAGCTATCACTCTGCATGCTATGTTCAGAAGGCTGAGGTGAGCCTAAAGGCATCACAAACTCACCTGACTCAGTTAACGCAAGGTGACAAAGATGGCCAGGTGCCAATATAGAAGTATCAACTGGCTGGCAAGAAAATGTTGGTACAGTGGTGACCAATGAATGGTCAAATATGACTTGGGTGGCAAAACACTGGCCGTGAGCCTTGTAATACTTCCTATGCAGTCTGAGTGCTTCATGGCTGAGAGGCTTGCCACAATAGCCACATGGTCTTTTTTCTCTTCTCTTACAGCATTGAGTCAAAGTAGTCTTGTCTATTGGGCAAACAATTTGACCTTCAACAACGCAACGCTATTATATCACTTTTTAGTCAATAATCATGTGAACTTAAGACAGTCTTGTATTTGAGACATTGCACCTACATGAATGTAAGATTCAATGATGACCTGCCATAGTAAGCATTATAAATAAAGTTATGTCAACACATATACATGTATATGTAACACCATTTCCCCTTTGGTTTGACTCACTTCCATATATATGCCACCAAAAAATAAAGCAAAGTTGTCTGGTTCTCAACCAAACCCTGCCACTGACAGCAACAGAAGAATGGTTGGACCACAGCTTGCTTTGACATTAGGTGCAACAAGCAAGGCTACATCCAAAAAAGGCCCTGTGGACAGTGTGCCCATTGAAGGTAATAATGCGGACTCTTCAGGCTCTCAGTCATGTAGGCAACTAAGAACCTCTGCAGAGCCACAAGCTGACTGTTATACTCAGGCAGATAAGAATGTAGCAAACGCAGTAACCTCAGTTGAACATCAGCAAGTGGCCATGATAACAACACCACCACCCATATTAGCAAGTATGTTGTCAGCTTATACCAAAGCATTAATGAAGCAATTAGGTGCAGTGGCTGATAGGATAGATGCAATGGCCCAGAGAAATCAGGAAACAGTCCAGAAACAGAATGAGCAGATAATATGTGTGGAGCAATTAATAGACTTGTTCCATTGTGCCATTGATCATAGTGCCAGAAAGTGCTGTATATTTTGTTATTAATTTGATATTTTAGGGTCATATGCATGTCAATTTTGATCCCAAATTGGCACTGTATGGCACCATCTGGCACTCTGTGGCATGATCAGGCACCATCTGGCATGCTAGGGCACTATTGGGCACTATGATCAGCTGGAATGATGGAACAAGTCTATTATCCCAGGTAGAGAAAGCAGTATCTTTGCTGCAAAGAAGGAACTCCAGTAGCTCAATGTCACAGCCAAGAATTGAGCTATATTGCAATGTAACAGCAGAGGAACACTGTACAGTCTTTGAAGCATAACAACAGTGCCCAAAGATAAAGCCCACAGAAAACCTATCACAGCATGGGAGGGAGACAATGTGGTGTTTATACCAAAGCCTAAAAATCAAAAGACATTGAAGATCTGTGAAGCCATTGAGTGCAATAATGAAGAGTTGGCTAATATACAAGAGGCCGTCAGAAGTCTAGCATGCCATCACCTTAAGGCCAGCATACCATAGGATCATCAGGCACTCAAGGCTAAGCAGAATGCACTTGACTTGTTCTATGAGCATTATCCTGGATTCAAACAGGCAAATGGATTTTGGGCCAGCATTGGTATGCTAAGAAAGTATCTTAAGAATAGCAGAAACTATCAAAGGCAGAAGAACAAGGGTGCCATGGCTAAAAATCAGTGGCTTCCTCAAGAGCCCATTACAAGCAGGGCCAAAAGCTCCAGACAAGCGTCAAGGAGACATCAGGTAGCTGGAAGAGTGCCAATAAGGGACAAACAGGCAGACACATATGCACCAGGACAACATTTATCAAGGAAAAAGTGTAGTACCACTCAAGAAGCACCCAGTCAAAGTAGCAGTGAAGGACCTAGCAGTGATAAACACCAGCTGCTTTTACAGGAGCCCATCACAACTACAGCTGAGAGCTCAAAACAAGCAGAAAAGAAACATCAGGTTGCCAGAAGAGTGCCAGCAAGGGACAAGCAGGCCAAAACAGATGCGTCAGAGCAGAATTTATCTAGGAGAAAACATAGTTCTTGACAAGAAACACTCAAAGTGGCAGAGAAAGACCTGGCAGTGATAATGCAAAAGGTAAATGGAAAAATGTCTACTCAGGCCTGAGACAGGAAGGTATGCAAAAAAAACTGCAGTTCTTGCCAATTAACACCTCAAGCCAGGAACAGACTGAATCCCATCATAGCCAAGTAGAGTTCCCAACAAGAAAACAGCTGTTTTCACAAGAGTTGGAAGTGCTGCCAGTTAAGCTACACTCCAGCAAGGTAGATGAGTTTGCTGAAAAAGGCAATTTGTCTACCACAGCCCCCACATCCTCCATTGTTGACAGAGTGGAGATCCCACTAACAGACAAGGCTACAACATCAAGAGCTTGAAGGACTATCACAATGCCTTTGGTGGAGTTTTGGAACATTAATAGGCACACCAAGAGGTTGCAGCACTTCTTCAAGAGCAATGCTCAAGAAAACACACTGGAATATAGCAAGTATTTATTGCAAAGACTGGCAAATGAGGAGCTAGACCTTGCAGTGCCAGCTGAAGACCAGGATGTGTGGGAACCGGTGAATGAACAGTGGCATAAAGCTGTTGGGTTCCCACCAAAGTTGTAGAACCAGAGCATTACAGCAGAAATACTTATTGGGTGGGGGATTTTAATGGAGTTACTTGTTAAGTGTGGGGTTGGGTTTAATGTTAGTGCAGGGTATAGGGACTTGCATAGGTCAATACAATTGGTAATTGAGGTACAACTGAAGTTTCAATGGAAATAAATCAATTTGTACGCATGAAAAGTAAGAGAATTGGGTGAGTCAGGAAGTAAGGAGTGTGAAAAAGAGGCAATAGGCAATCAATTCACACAAATGTAGGAGGCAATAGAGTGTCCAGGATCAGAAAGTGAGCAAATTGGCAGGGAACCAATCAAAAGCCACTTATACATTGTTGTGATGAAAAATTTTGACCAAGTTTTTGTGAATTCTGGGGTGCAATTATTTTTCAACAGTCTCTGGATGGTGTCCCAAAGGGATCAGTACCTCTTAGCCACAGGACTTTGACTTTGTGATGGCCTTTTGATGGGATTATCTCAATAACCTTTATAGGGCAAAATCATGGAAAAAGGGTGTTATGGTAGAAATACTTATTGAGTGGTCCCAATACATCCATACTTCTTAGTCATGGGATTTAATATTGGTGACAGCCTTTTGACAGGATCATCACAATTATCTTTTGCAGGGCTTTGGTTGGCAGTCTTATGTACATCATGCTTGGAAAATGTCCAGATATCTCATATTCAGTGGGGGTTGTCAGCCAGCGTAATCAGAACTATGGACCTGATCATATTGTAGCAGTTAGGCAGATATCTAGATACTTAAATGGACCCTCTGGTATCTGCTCAAGATACTCCTATAATGATTGAGAACAGGATCTTGTTGGTTACTCTGATGTTGATTTAGGACAAAATACAGAATGCAGAAGATCCACCACAGGATACCCCTTTCATTACCATGAAGGAGCAACTTCATGGAATTCAAGAAAGCAACTAATTGTAGCACTTTCAGCCACAGAGGCAGAGTATATGGCAGCCTGTGAAGCTACAAAGGAGGCAATGTGGCTCAGAAAGCTTTTTGTAGACTTAGGCCTATGTCAAAAAGCCGCTAGTATATCATTTCAATATAATCAAGGATGTAAACAATTAGGTAAAAATCCAACCTTTCATGCATAAACTAAGCACGTAGATATTAGGTATCATTTCATAGGTGAAGATATAGTGAATAACTTGGTTGATTTAGCTCATTGTCCTACAGGTTGAAAAATTACAGACATACTTATCAGACCATTAGCTAGAGACAAATTTGAATATCTTAGATCACAATAAGGATTAGTTATTGTGCATATTTAGTTGTGTAGGAGTGTTGAAAAAGCTTGTAGTTCCACCTAATTATTGACCAAATTTATTCACTTAGATCATGACCTACAAATCACATAGAATACCTGACCAAATTCTTTTTTGCAATTTACTTGAAATATTTTTCATCAAAAAATCAGGTAGCCTGAACATGAAAATTCTCAAAGCTGTTCAAACAGCCCCAAACTTTACACACATGCTCTTGGGACCTTTTGAATCTATTCTAGGTGTCTTTGATGCTAAGACCATGTAAAAGTATAAATACCACTTCTACATTCAATGAATCATTAAGTGAGAGCCACAAAGTTTACTTGTTCTCCCAATCACTTCCAATATCTCCAAGACTCTTACAACAGGTTATGAGCCCCAAGCTGTCACTCTCAGCAATGTCTACTACTGCTGTAACTGGAACTTCTCCCTCTGTTGAATAGTTGAATGGATCTAACTACCAAGTCTGGAAGGTGAAGATGAAGATGAAGATGCTGCTACAGGAAAGAGGTCTTTGGGATATTGTTATGGAAGAACAATGCCTTCCTAAAAACGTAGGAGAGTAGTGGATTCTGATGCTACAATGGGATTATACATTGCTTTGTTTCAAAGACCCAGCAATATTAGTATAATATTCGCTTGTGAGCTATCAACTTTTCAAATTGCATGAATAGTGTTAGGATAGCTTTGTTAAACTGACCGGTAGACTGGTTTTAGATGCGTGCTTGGAGGTGGGCATGGTTTGAGATCAGTTTGACAATATTGATAGTTCTGATGGCTTCAAGTATTTTTCCAATTCAATGAGGAAGCTGATACTTCACAAACGGGATCTGAGGTCAGCAGTTCAACATTTAGCAGTATACCAAGTCAAAACCTATGATCAATACCATTCAGTGATTGTATTTTCAAGCAAACAGCTTGTAGAATCCAAATTCAGAAACAATAGGAATTTATTTAGTGGAGTTACTAAAATCCATCACTTTCGCTGGCCCAACTAGGGTGCATGGAAGGGGCTATATGGATCGGAGAGGATCAGGTAATTGATTTAGTAGCATGCTGTTGCTGATTAGAAAAGATCACTTGAGAAACCACTTGAATGCTTGGCAAACAGCTTGTGTGCAGATAGCAGGTTTAGAGGGCATGCAAAGGCTGCTGGCTGCCAAAAGGATATTGCTCGCTTTTCCATATGTCTTTTTCGCCAATTAGTTTGTTGATCTTGGAATGAAAGATGTGAAGTGCTCCTCAACAACTGTCAACCTTGCAAACCCCGTATCCTTTGACAATTTGATCACCACAACACATTGTGAAACGTTAAGCATTCGATTGTTCACCACCTCCTTCACTGTCATTGATCTATCTCACTATCATGCTGAATAAGCGTACTGCACATTTTCTACAAACTGAAACAGGCAAAGCTAGCAATACACACCATTCCATGCTTGACTAAAAGTACCATGTAAGGTTTCAGATACCTGAGAGAAATCAATGATTCTCAAGTACAAATGCACTGGTACTGCCGTGATGGAGTATTTTAGGAGATCTGTTTAGGCCAACAACAACCTCAAAGGCAACGTATTTCTTGTCTGGCTCCTTGTGTACTGGAAGTTGTCACATAACTTTTCCAAAGACCTTGTTTCGCATCAGATCTCAAGTAGAACAATGATGTGGCGAAGCTTACATTCTTTAAAGTTTAATGACTGTGACTATTGGAGTCCATTGTACTTGGGGAGGAAATCCAAGTATTCCTCAGGATCTCAATGGTTTGTGGCCAAGTCATTCGGGTATTTGGATCTGTGGGGGCATAAATTGTTAATACTCCGAGGTTTCTCACTCGTGTGAGGGCATTGTACCCGTCTGTACCCTGTGAATTGACTCACTCGACACATAAAGCGACAGAATGGTGGTCGACCTCTTACCCACAGTTGTACAGTCTGTGTACCACACACATCAAGATCTAGCCAGACAGATACCTGCAAGGCGTTAATAACCCGTGCCATGTAACCACGGAATATCCGCCGTGAACGCGTGCGCAAATGATCTGAAGAATAGTGATTGATAGAGTAGAAATCACCATGGCAGGTTGCAGCTGGAGAATGTATCAACATCCAATAGTAACCAGCAATATATCATGCATCCAGGAGCCAAGGGGCAGGGAAAACAGCGCCATGGCGCCCTTCATATGTGTGTGTACTTACTCAATAGCCTATCCCGTAGGCTTTTCTGAGCCCATAAGGTGGCTGGTACTCTTAGTTCATAGACAATGCAATCTATGTATGCCTATAGTAAAACGTATGCTCTTCGGCACTCATTAGTATGGCATGCCATATCCCAACAGGAGCATGAGCACAAGCCTACACTTCAACACCAGTAATGGACATCTGCAACGTGGTAATACTACGTGATCATGCCTTCCACTTTGGGCTCCTATCGCATTCACCATCAAGCACAAACCCTATTTAAACCACAGTAAACTACGCCGATGCGTAAGTGGGGCTTGTGGAGGGTCATAGCATCACTAATCCAAAACAACATCAGATGAACGATTTGGGATGAGCGATAAATCTCACCAGCCCGAAGGTTGACTCATGAATGGGCTTATATGCCAGCCAGTATGAACTAGAAAGGCGCTATAGATCATACGGAATGTCGTACGAATCCTGATTTTTGTTCGACTTGGGTGACAAATTCAGAAGAAACTTGGCATATCGGAAGACAAAATTAGTCGATGAGCCAATCGCATATCCGGCGGCATATTAAGTGGAAATATATGGAATGTTTTCAATGGAGTCCAACTGTTGAGGCGGAAGTTATGATTGTAGCACACCCTTGATGTCAGTGGTGAAACCTAGGGCGCAATCGGTGGAATCGTACCTATCTCCCAACGTCACTCAAAATTCAACCATGAACGCCAAATTTCAAACTCAATTTGGTTGTATATAAAGATCCATTAAGGTGTTCAGTGGATTACCGAATCTCCCGACAATGCGCGCTCTCGCCCCCTGCCTCATTATTTTCTCTGCCTTGATTACGCTTACCCAGCCCGCCCCCATAGACTCCGGCCGTTTCACGCATCATGATGATCCTCAGTTGACCCTAAATCTAGAAAGCCTGCCCAATCTTGACTTTGAATACATCTACTATTATGCCAAGCAAGAGATGGAGGCCCGCAACTATCTAGAATCAGAGATAAATTCTGAGGAGGCGTAGAGAGATTTGAGAGTAAACCACCTGTACATATAAGTAATCTAAAATGTTAACCGACCCATCAACCAAACCAATGTACATTGTTGCTTTTTGATGCCATCCAGTTTTCCCATGTTGCTCTGTGGCCGCTTCGTGCGCCAAGCCGCATTCTTGAATGTAAATCTGATAATAAATAATGCCCCCTCCTCGCCGAAGCACTTCAAACAAAATGTATCTTTACGGTTTATTGATCGATATATATGGCTCTGCTTGATTGAGATAGAGTGGGATCGATCAAGCTCGCTCCAGCATAGTGATGGCAGCAATCCACCCATGTGGCAGAAAATAGACTAGGACTCGATGAGATTCTCGACAATAGCCCAGATGGTGTGTTTAATTCCTGTTATGATGGTAGACATTGGAAGAATCCCAAACGTGACTCCGGTTCGGGTTAGGTTGACAGGATGAGGTTATAGGGAAGGTTGGGAAAATTTGTGGTTAGAAGTTCCACTATGGTCCGGTCTCAATACAAAGCATCCGACATTAATTATAGGCTTTCTTTTTGAATAGAGGCGCAAGGGTTTCCCCGTTGTGAATTCTTCGAATGGCCTCGGCGAACGGCCCAGATACATCAATCGTACGTAGTTTGCTGCATGTGGTTTTTTTCTCTTCGTGAGGAACGGTGTTGGTGATCACCACTTGGCTCAATGGTGATTTGTTGATGATCTCGACGGCTTTGCCGGAGAGAATTCCGTGGGTAACCACTGCATAGATTTCTGTAGCGCCTCTTTGATGGAGTAGCTCAGTGGCAAGTCCTAGTGTGCCACAAGTATCCGCAATGTCGTCGATGATGATCACAGGTTTTCCGCTGACATCCCCTACGAGGGACATACGCGACACTTCGTTGGTCTTTCCCTCTTTATGGATGAGTGCGAGGTCAAGGTTTAGTTGGTTAGCTACTGAGGTGGCTCTTTTAGCACCACCAGCATCAGGGGAAACAATCACTGCGTCCTTGTAGTTGGGTATTTTTGATCTGATGTAATCAAGAATAGATGATTCAGCGCTAATCATGTCTACTGGAATATCAAAATATCCTTGGAACTGAGGATCGTGCAGGTCCATGGTAATGATGTGGTCAGCTCCTGTGAAAGATATGTTAGTAGGCGAGTCTGCGGTGAGGAGTACTATCGGCCTTACCAGCTGCGATGAGTAGATTAGCCACAAGCTCACCAGATCTGGCCACCCAGTGTTTGTAAGCACCGTCAGGTTTAACCCAGCGGTTGTCAACCGGATCGTGGACGGTAGAATTCTTTTGTTGACTAATAGCCGCAATTCTTGGGGACGCTGTAGGCAAGGGCTTTTCCGAAATGTTACTGTTCAAAATGGAAGAAATAGAGCTCATTGGAGCAACAGAGGGAAGGAGTAATTCGGTTGGAACATCAGAATCTTTATCCTTATTTGTTGGATCGACAGCGGGTGAAAGAACGACATTGGAAAGGTTGGGGGAGTCCCGAAGGCCTACGTAAGCACTTTTCCGGACGGGAATCCCGCTTTTGGCGTACGGGATATCTGGCTGTCTGGAATAAGGAAAGTAAGGAAGAACCACAGTCACCTTCTTTGCACTAGCAGTTTTGCAAGCAGATATCATAATCAGAAGTTCCATAAAGTTGTCGTTTACTTTGCCAGAGCCAGACTGCACTATGTAAACTTGCTGGTCACGAACGGATTTCCTAATTTCAACATTGGTCTCCGCGTTAGAGAACTTCCCTAAATTGGAGGGCGCAATCTCAACCCCCAAACGAGCACAGATTGCTTCGGTAAGATCGGGGTGCGAAGAGCCAGAGAAAACTAACAGGTTACGCATAGCGTCAGTGGGGGAAGGTGTGCTAGTGGCAGTATCTTGTTTGTTCATTGAAAATAAACTTATCGTTGGACAGAGGTTTACGCTAATTTTACCTAGCCTGTTCTTGCAATTGACTTTCTATACAATAAAAAATTCATTTGGCATTAGCTCATCAATTTTGCTCCAAAAGCGGAATGGCTATATTATGCCCCTCGCGTGATTGCATCATTTTACCAGAATGAGCCCATCCGTTTTGGGTGTTTTCCCATCTTTTCCCATTCGAATAATTATGCTCATAGAATCTTTGTATATTCAAGTTGGAACCCATCTTGGTTGGCTACCTAAAATGGAAAGCACTGAGATGATATCAGATACAACCAGTTACTATACATTATTACTCATACTCACGAACATGCTTTCGATTAGAATTATTACTATGGCATAATGGACGAAGGGGCATTTACCAACGGTACGCTAACATCACTTTAACTAAACACTGCAATATACATAACGCGTTATAAGATTTTGTCTTGGAAGTAAATCATAATAAATAGATTAATACCACGTGCATACACAAATAGCCGTTTGTGATTACGATCGCACCTTACAATGAATGAGATTGTAGGATATTTACTTAGTGAGCTTTAGTGTTATTGAGATATGGCATTGGCCACATTGCGCGTTCGTTTGGGTCGAGGGAGAGAGTGCAAAAAGAGGAGTAGGAATAGAGCCTATTCAAGTCAAGGAAACAGAGGGTGGGTTACAAAATTTAGATCTCATTATGGGGGGGGGCTGCATTTCCATGCCAAAAAGTCCCAACAGTACCCGGCAGATGAGGAAATGTTGGCAATCAAAAGGTTTACGGTGAGGGCGGGTGAAGGGACTATGTCCATAGTTACTGACAGTTAGGAGAGAGCGCTGCGAGCACGGGTAGGTAGAGGAGCAGCAAGTCAAGTTGAGGGGGGGGAATCATAAGTGCTTGACCTTGTTGGTGACGTGCTCATACTCCATCAGGTTGGAGTTGATCTCCTCATATTTGCTATTCACCAGGATTAGCGTGTGCACCTCCTCCACCTCCACCTCCACCTCCTTCGACACACACTGGGGCCCGAGGATGAAGCGCTCGGTGCACCAGAGGGCTAGCCTACGTGTGAATGTGGAGGTGAAGGTGAGGGAGGATGTGGACTCGGAGATGGATGCAGAGGGACCGCTCTGAGATTTCTCGTCGTAGTAGAAGGCGAGGAGGTCACGCTTGACAGACTTGACCGCGGTGTGGAGCGCGGGGTCAAGTAGGAAGCACACAAAGTTGACGACCCCTTGGAGTGCGTTCGAGTACTCCTCCAAGTCGAGGCTGATCTCGATGCCCAGAGTGGGGGCGCACAGGTAAAGAATACGGACGACCATGGTGGGAAAGCCGACGATGAACATCGCCACAGGATACATCAGTATATGTATGATGGCCTGACGGACTGCCTTCCGGGCCAGAAACTCGGAGCTCGAGACGATACCAACCTTCTTGCCGCCCAGCACGGCATCGGTCTCGTTCTTCTCGGGCCCTGGAATGCCAAAGGGATGGAACTGAACGACGGCACGGGTGGTCCGCACGAGCTTCACCACAATCATGATGCAGATGACCAATGTGTAGCAGAGGATGAGTGTGAACAGGACAAAGATGGTGAGGGTCAGTAGGTAAATTCTCACATCGCCAAAGAAGATCCCCCCGATACACTCTGAGAGGATGGCAATGGCGAGCACAAAGATCGGTGGCGCGGCAAAGTAGATAGCTTGATGGTTGATCATCACTCGGACCTGGTGGACCAGCACGAGTTGCAGGTTGAGGACGATTTCAAAGGTGTACAGGATGAAGGTGAGCAAGGCCATCTCACCAATAACCGAGCTGATCTGGAATAGATTTGCACGATCGTGGATGTTTTGGTCAAGGCTTCCGTCGTTTGCATATATCTGGACAAGCCTGAAGGCATGCCGCATTACATCGCAGATCGCACATAGCCCTACCAATCGGAACGAGATTCGCTCAACCAATTTCCTTTGATATAGCCAGAAGCCCAACATGGTAGTAACCATGACTACCGAGCAGAGGATCGAGAGAATATTGAAGACGGTGAATATAGTCCAGTTAAGCATTCTCTTCGCTAGTGATGTAGAGGCAGAGGTTCAAATTCAACTTGCAAGTGTATGTTTAATTCGAAATGCTTTGACAAGTGTGGGATATATATATTCAGACTTTTGACTTGTTTGGGCGAAATATTTCTCGGAATCAATCTGACCCATGCCATGTTTCAATCATAAATTCTTGGAATCATATGTGTGAATTTTTCAGGTGAAACGTCTAACCATATCAAAAGCAGTAAATCTATCATATATTTCCCGAAATCAGCCCAGATGAACTGCAAATCAAACTACACTGCTAGTCATTTAGCGAATTTCAAGTAGGACTGTGATACAGGAATTTGGGTTCTTGGAATATGGTTAGTGATAGTTGTGTGTGTTGGTTTGAGATGGAATGGAGTGGAGTGGCATATAAAGGTTCATGGATACGGCACACATACAACGACAAGCATCTCTGCATCACTAACGAGAAAAATGCTTAACTGGACTATATTCACCGTCTTCAATATTCTCTCGATCCTCTGCTCGGTAGTCATGGTTACTACCATGTTGGGCTTCTGGCTATATCAAAGGAAATTGGTTGAGCGAATCTCGTTCCGATTGGTAGGGCTATGTGCGATCTGCGATGTAATGCGGCATGCCTTCAGGCTTGTCCAGATATATGCAAACGACGGAAGCCTTGACCAAAACATCCACGATCGTGCAAATCTATTCCAGATCAGCTCGGTTATTGGTGAGATGGCCTTGCTCACCTTCATCCTGTACACCTTTGAAATCGTCCTCAACCTGCAACTCGTGCTGGTCCACCAGGTCCGAGTGATGATCAACCATCAAGCTATCTACTTTGCCGCGCCACCGATCTTTGTGCTCGCCATTGCCATCCTCTCAGAGTGTATCGGGGGGATCTTCTTTGGCGATGTGAGAATTTACCTACTGACCCTCACCATCTTTGTCCTGTTCACACTCATCCTCTGCTACACACTGGTCATCTGCATCATGATTGTGGTGAAGCTCGTGCGGACCACCCGTGCCGTCGTTCAGTTCCATCCCTTTGGCATTCCAGGGCCCGAGAAGAACGAGACCGATGCCGTGCTGGGCGGCAAGAAGGTTGGTATCGTCTCGAGCTCCGAGTTTCTGGCCCGGAAGGCAGTCCGTCAGGCCATCATACATATACTGATGTATCCTGTGGCGATGTTCATCGTCGGCTTTCCCACCATGGTCGTCCGTATTCTTTACCTGTGCGCCCCCACTCTGGGCATCGAGATCAGCCTCGACTTGGAGGAGTACTCGAACGCACTCCAAGGGGTCGTCAACTTTGTGTGCTTCCTACTTGACCCCGCGCTCCACACCGCGGTCAAGTCTGTCAAGCGTGATCTCCTCGCCTTCTACTACGACGAGAAATCTCAGAGCGGTCCCTCTGCATCCATCTCCGAGTCCACATCCTCCCTCACCTTCACCTCCACATTCACACGTAGGCTAGCCCTCTGGTGCACCGAGCGCTTCATCCTCGGGCCCCAGTGTGTGTCGAAGGAGGTGGAGGTGGAGGTGGAGGAGGTGCACACGCTAATCCTGGTGAACAGCAAATATGAGGAGATCAACTCCAACCTGATGGAGTATGAGCACGTCACCAACAAGGTCAAGCACTTATGATTCCCCCCCCTCATCTTGACTTGCTGCTCCTCTATCTACCCGTGCTCGCAGCGCTCTCTCCTAACTGTCAGTAACTATGGACATAGTCCCTTCACCCGCCCTCACCGTAAACCTTTTGATTGCCAACATTTCCTCATCTGCCGGGTACTGTTGGGACTTTTTGGCATGGAAATGCAGCCCCCCCCCCCATAATGAGATCTAAATTTTGTAACCCACCCTCTGTTTCCTTGACTTGAATAGGCTCTATTCCTACTCCTCTTTTTGCACTCTCTCCCTCGACTCAAACAAACGCGCAATGTGGCCAAATGCCCAATCCCAAATCCACAAATATACTCCAATTAAACATGAGACCAGAAGTTGTCACTTTTAATATTTCAGTCATTTTGTGAGGTTTTATTATCGCCATATGGGAATCAATTCATGTGCTCTAAAAAGTACAGCAACTGAACCCTGCTCTCGCTTTCGTATCCGTCAAGACTATATAACTGAAAACTTCTGAACTTGATACATTCATGGAATGTAGAGGCATCCGGTCGAGTAGAGAGCTATGCTGTAATGATGAATCAGATATCCCATATTTGATTATTGTAGATTTGGGGGATGAATTGGCTATTAATTGATGACCCATGGATTGAATTTTAGAAACGTGACTACTAAATAGTTTAAATCGTTTAAGAAAGCCTGGGTATACAACATTCTCAGAACACACGGTTTTAATGAAATAGATGTGGTAAAATTCCAAAATGTATTTTCACAACTTATTCAATACATAATAGTGTCATTCACTCTAGCCCAATTCATAATATCGAGATTATCAGTATCATTATCCAGCTCAAACATGAAAGAATGGAAAAGTGGCAAGGTATCTACCGTGCCTTACAAGAAGTTATGCGATCGCAGTTGGGCAATACACCAGTAAAACGAACGACCAGGTGGCATTCAATTAGGAATAGCACATCTCTGCACAGCTTACGGTAGTAATACTTCAAAAAAATAATACCACCATACTTTTATCTACCCTCAGGCTCCACC
Organism: Basidiobolus meristosporus CBS 931.73; assembly: GCA_002104905.1. Lineage (NCBI taxonomy): Eukaryota > Fungi > Basidiobolomycota > Basidiobolomycetes > Basidiobolales > Basidiobolaceae > Basidiobolus > Basidiobolus meristosporus. The sequence goes on along the minus strand of MCFE01000016.1, from coordinate 124,509 downwards.
AGCTGTCTGGGAAAAAAACGCGCAGGCATGCCGAAAATGTGGGATTTTCACGATTGGTCTTGTACGTAATGCACAAATTGTGGAAGCTCGTGGGATAGAAGCGCCTTGAAGATTGTTCGGTGGATTAGCATCGCTTCAATAGGAATAAACTTCTGGGTAATTGCTCGGGTTAGCGAATATGGATAAACAAAATAAGCATTTTTTCGTATGACCAAGAAATTCTTGGGTCCTAGAGTTCAGGAAACAACTCTTCTCGTACCACACTACAGCCAATCGGATCGGACTGAGTTTATAAACGGTGGTCCAAATCTAATATGGAAAACCTTATTTGTATTAATGGTCGTTTTGAAATATAGTCTTTGATGTTATAACCTCCATTTTGTGGCTACACACTGGTTGCTTGGCTATCGAGCTGCTATTGGTGGGCTTGATCCATGGCTAAATGTGTGGAAATTAAATCTAAAAAAGGGCGAATATGAATGCACCTCAAAATATATTTTAGAACGGTCCATATTGCTGTTAATCTTAAAATCTTCGCTTTGCCCGTGTATTTTTCACCTCGTTATTCGAGGAAACCTTCCAACGCTTCTACTTCTTCGGCTCTTTCTCAAAAATGTCCGCTGCAAATAACCAATATAAAGACAGAAACTTCATTGCTGTTATTGGTGATGAGGTTCGTAATCTCCACTTGCATTCTAATACTGCTTCTTCCTCCACACTGGCCTAAACGTAAACGTCTATAACACATTAGGATACTGTGACAGGTCTACTTCTTTCTGGTGTGGGTCATATCGACTCCAGGCAAAAATCCAACTTTTTGGTGGTAGATGCCAGTAAGTTCTTGCTCAGTTTATATTTGCCAATGTAGTTGCTCACCAGTTTCCCGCTTAGAAACTACTCTCGCAGCAATTGAGGAGGCCTTTTTAGACTACACTCGTCGTAAAGACATCGCTATTGTTCTCATTAACCAGCACGTAAATAGACTTGTAACAGTAGCTTACGTGCTAGGAACTGATACGCTAAACATGAATTTGCTACAGGTTGCTGAAGATATTCGAGAGCTTATTGACAGTCACGACCAAGCATTCCCAGCTGTTCTTGAAATTCCATCAAAGGACCAACCATATGGTAAGCCCGTAATATTTCTAAATGTGTGGGTTACTCTCCGATTCACACCGATTCTTTAGACCCCTCTAAGGACTCGGTACTCAAACGTGTCCAAAGACTCTTCGGTGAATAAGATGCATCTTCCTTCCTCTGTTCATCTTAACAACCATTATATTCATCTGAATTCACCCACTTAATTCCCTTAGTGAACTCCACAAGATTTCATCATAATAAAATCATTCGAATTAGCGATTCTATGAACGATAAATAACAGCAGTCCTTTCGGTTATTTGGACATCTCAACCAGTGCTAGCTTTGAAGCGATACATCACCACCTCATTCTCTCAGGTGATAAAGACACTCGGTGGCAATAAGGCAAGACCAGAAGATGATATATTAAGTCAAAAATGGTCTCGCCTCTCTGCATTGTTACAATTGTTCACAAATCCGGTGTAACAAACACTGTGAGTAGCAATGATTTTCCGTAGAAATTCCGAGTCAGAGCTTACGAGTATTTTGTGATTGCCAGGAGAATTCTTTGGAAACAATTATGCATTTACCAGCCCAGAGTTTCTTGATGTAGAGCCATCCATAGTTTATTAAACCATTTCAATAAGTCACGTTTTTCGATATGCAAACGGCTCACATCGTAGATACAAATCAAATTAAAAGTGCAAGTATTCTCGAGATCTAGGCGGCTCATTAGCATCATTTGAATATCTAAGCATCGATTATGATACAACCGTTTTGACGGTAGTTGGAGTTATACGGGTCATGTTTACATCTGTCTACGGTAGAACTCGACGTGCTCTTCTACCGTGTTCTGCATTTCTTCATTCGTAATGTGACGTGTCTTGATATCTTTTCTCTGATGATTCTGTTTTAGCGTTTGCCATGGAAATGTCACGTTAAATTCACTTACGAGCGCGAACTGGCAACTTTTGTATAGTTGGCTCCAATAAGCAGTGAAGTCGGGATGTCCACGAAGAATACCAATTTTCTGAAGGGCATTGACAGCGATTCTTTTAAGCTCCTGAAGCAAGCTGAAATAGTGTTGCTGGGTCTTTGTTGGATATGCAAGGGCTTACCTTTTTATTGTCCACCTCATAGAATACCGGCGGTTCTATCCGTGGCTTCTGCTGGTCTCTCTTAGAGTGTGATGCATTTAATGAATATAAGGCTTGGATATTTACCTGTTTTCTCGGTGGCCCTAACGAGCGATGTCGTCGCAAATTATTCATTTTCATGATTGCTGGAAGTTTCACTGCTGTGTTCGGCTTATCATGGCCTATTCGTTTGATGTAATCTTCCTCGGGTAATATCGGTTTGCCGGGGGAAGATACCGTGAAATCTTCGGAGCTTAGCGAAGGTATCATGTTAAATATTGGATTGTCTTTTTGCGCAATAGATGTACTTTTCTTATCGAACTGAATAGTACGTGACCGTATTATAGGGCAATAGATATTTTGGAAGGTAGATGGATCGTTTAGAACAGTGCCAAATATCGCCGTTTTTCCCGAACTCTGGCTCTGGCTATACAATACTAAATGGCAATCATAGAGGTTGTTTGGCCCTTTTCGAAATGGATCTTATGGGGTGTTAATAAAGGATTCGCTTCACTAATATCAAGTACTGACCTTTCGAATTATTTGAAAAGGGGTCTACATTCTCCGTATTGTCATCCATAACAGAGGTCAGAATTCCGCCGTTCCCGGCTGAAAATACTTTTTTGATAAAATTCAGCGTTGACTCGTGTTCTGTAGAAGGATACCTATAGCTGTTAAGGAAGATACAATACAATTACCTAGAGCTATATCATCCAAACATCTTTAAAAGGATACACCCTGTATCTTTTTCCTGAAAGTAGGGCAATTGGAAAATCCCTCAGAGTTATACATGCTTTGACTTTTAATTTTAATGAGCGAGTTGTTACAGCTTGATTCTGTTCCAATTCAAAAAACCTCAACCCTTGAATGACTTATTAGAAGAAGTAGACATGACTCAAATCGGTTAGAAGTACCTGTCAGAAGGAAGGGATCTGAGTTTGTTATCATAATGAACGAGGTAAGCCAAGATCCTGTTGGTCTCTATGTAATATTCTCTGGAATACTTCTCAAGCCCAGGACAAATGATAAATAAACAAATGTTATGAACACAAGTTTGAGATTCTATATGGATTATTGGAGACGCTGATGGTATTCGGCCTTGTGTAGATTCATGTTGTGAACGTCACGTGCCGCAAGTTACTGAATTTTGAAATGATGGATTATCATTTATAGTTTCTCATCTTTCGAGACTACCTATTCAACCCAGTAGTTAAACCACTTCTTTAGGGGTTTCTTATTGTTTATAATTTTAGCTCGAGGTACTTCAAAGTTCGTCATGACTCAATCCAAGCACGACTATTCTGTCGCCCTGCTGTCTACTAATGACAAAGCCGAACGCGTGAGGGTTCTCCGATTTATCAAAAATAGTATCATTGGAAATAGAACGAAGAAAGATCTTTACATCAACTTGAACATTCTTCCAAGGTATTACCTGGTTTCTACGGTACATCACAATATTTACTAGAAACACACTTACACAACCGAATTCTAGACTCGTTGACATCATAGTGAAAAATGATAGTACGACGGATCCGCAATCGAAAATTCAGGCTGTAGTTATTCTTGGCAGCTTGGCATACGGTAAAGATCTTTACTTTGTATCTCATTCGATAACAATCGAAAACCCCAACACTCAGAACTAACTTTCCATTTCAACAGGCAACGAAGAAAACGTATGTAAGCTTATAGATGCTGGCGTTATTCCCCCACTTTTGGACTGTCTTGCTCTCCGAAATGATCCAAAGCTTATCGAAGCTGCAGCCAGAGCTTTGAAGGCCATATTTAACTCGCCTCGCGCTCCCAAGCAGCATATATTCGAGGTACTTTCCACAGATTACGAACATTATGACCATAGAGTAACACAGGATAAACGTAGACCGGGCATATCGTGGAGCTAGTCAATCTGCTGAGAGGCTTCTCTCAAGCATCCAAAGATGCACCTTTCAATCGCCCGTATGCTACCCATGTTCCTGAACTAGCTGCCACTATTATTGCTAGATGCTGTGAAAACATCGAGCAACAGTTGCAGATTGTTTCTGCTGGTGCACTGCCACTCCTGGTGGACCTGATGACCTGTGGCCATGCAAAGGTTTGCCACTCGTTCATGTTATTGCCGCAAAAACATACTCACACCCTAATTTTTCATTGGCAGATCCAAGAGGCAGCTCTAGATGCTCTTCAGGCACTTTGTCTCGAGAACCCAGAAATTGGAAGATCAGTAGTTGAGATTCGAGGTATGTATCGTAAGAGAACCTAATGTTGGCTTCATGGTCTGTAACACTTCTTGACAGCGGGAAACGAAGATCAACCAGTAAATGCTATGCTAAAATTAGTGCGTGACAAATCTAAAAGCATGCAATTACTCGCGGCAACATGGTAATATTTTAAATGCACTCCACGGACTGTTCCGAAACTCTACTAATTTAGATGATTCATCACCACAGCCTAATTAACTTGAGTAGATCTAATGTAATTCCGGATTATCAATCTGATATTGTTTTGATTGTGCTTCCAACCGTGGTCAAACTTATTAGTGAGCCTGGAGTATCACAAGAAAAGGCATCATTTGTTCTCGGTTGGCCACTTTCTGTCTCGCATTCCATGTGCCTCACAATACTCATGGTTTCTATTTTATAGCTTATTTGGTCAGTGAGAGTGAGGAACTACAAAAAGCAGCATGCGATGCTGATGCTATAATCAAGTTGACCAGCTTAATATGCCAATCTGATGAAGAGCTTAGCAACCCTGAAGCTCAAGCACACTGCGATAGAATCAAAGAGGTTAGCCTATTATGTCTATCGGATTATCCACACCCCCCACGAATCTGACTCCAATATCACGTACAGAGTGCACTATTGGCTATCGCAGCAATTAGCTCTTTAAAAGAAGAATGCCGGGCACAGGTTAGTCTTGTGTTGCTAATACTCATTTAGCACCATGACTTATTCTTTTTCATTCATGTAGGTTATTGAAGCCAAGGCACTTCCTCACATTGTGGCAGCCATGTCACACAAAAACGTTGGTGTTAGAGCCGCCGCTTGCCAATGCACAAGAAGTCTTTCGCGGTCTGTGAAAAACCTGAGAACCAGCCTAGTAGATGCAGGGATTGCCATTCCGCTATTTAATGTATGGTCTTACAATTGTATTGAAGCTACGCTATTTCCTAACCTAAACCCATCCACCAGCTTCTTTCCGATGAATCCACTAGCGTCCAAACCACTGCATCTGCTACTCTGTGCAACATCGTCCTTGGGTTTTCGCCAATGAAGACTGTAATACATACCATTTCATCCTTGATGTTCGGTGTAGTTTATATTAATGTTCAGTTTAGACTGTCTTGGAACACGGCGGCATCGAGCGACTTGTACACTTGGTGAGCTCCATGGATAGCAACCTGCGACTCAACGCTGTGTGGGCCCTAAAAAATCTGCTGTTCCAGGCGGAACCTGAGATAAAGCAGACTGTCATGAAGCATCTGACATATCCTAAACTACAAATGTGAGTTCCAGCTAATTCCATGTGTTGCGCAGCATGTTTGCTTACGCACTCTGATAGGTTGCTTAACGATTCAGAAAGCGGCATCCAAGAGCAAGCACTCAATTTGCTAAGAAATTTAGCTTGCGACCATGAAACAGTAATGTTGAATTTCGTCTAACTCCATGAACTTTATCTGATATCACATTGCGTTACAGAGCATCAACCAAGTCTTTGAAGGGATTGGGGAAAGCAATCTGATTTCCTTGTTTGAAGAGAAACTGAGATCCGACAATGAAGACATCATACTTCAGGTATCTACATTTACTCGTTGAACCTAATGTTCAAAACCAACCCTAACGGCATAATTAGACCTTGTATACCATCGTCAACGTTGCCACCGGTAACGAGAGACATAAGATGGCCATTGTCAACAGTGATACCATCCTTCACTTCATTTCAGAATACATGGTAATTTCCATTCTTGAATGGATCGCGTATATACCATCTAAACTTAGCTCTATTCAGACTCATTCCAAAGCATCTATTCGTGTTGCGACAATATGGTGTATTATAAATCTGACTTGGACTGAAGAACGACATGGCGGTATGTATCCAACTCCATCTGCCAGGGCCCTAAACCGCGACATACCAATCAAATCTCTATTGAATAGGATACACAGAACGCATTCGCAAATTGCAAAACCTCGGGTTCGAGAGTATGCTTAGCGCGTTAATAGATGATATAGATTTGGACGTACGCGATAGAGTCAAAACTGCACTTGGCCACTTCCGCTCTTCCGAGCTTCATCCATAATCTCGAAGCTCCGTAAACCCAAGAATTCATTCGATTGTTATATTCTTCAGCTTTCAAAAGCAGTCATCGTTTCCAACCCCATATTCCCCATCTTTACTACTGCGATCAATCGAGATTTTGTTGTACATTTTATCGCGTCTTTCTCCATCAATTGAAAAACAACCCAATCCCAAAATGTTTCCTAGAAAATACAGTATCGATTTTCAAACCCTCGCGTTCGTCTCATCTCGACTCAAAAGATGTCTAGCTTCCCTGGGCACATGTTGAATCTCACCCAAACCGACGTGTTCTATATGCTGTTTATTTGGTGTGTTGTGTATGATGCTTGGAGAGATGTATGAAATTGAACATGGAGGGACATAATTGCTATCAGATGCGAAGTATGTAACGTAGAATCAATGAGGGCCAGCTTTACGTTCTATGAAGCGTTGGATAAATGCAAGCACCAAAAATGGCGATCAAATTTTCTACCATAACTCTCTTCTGCGCTGTCTGTTAATGGTTATCTGTTGTCTCTTGTACCCCATACGGCTCCACTTCTTTTCCTTTTCCAACTCCAGTATGGCCTTACGCTCGGGTGGGCAAGGGGCAACCAAAGATATGTACAAAGGGGAGCAGTCGAACTTTTCGGCCAAGCGTTTGCGTGTCCATTGGGTTGGGTTTGCATTTCTAAGTTCCTGGATGTTCAGCTTGTCCGCTTCGGTCAGGTGATACTTTTTGGGCTGAACTGGCTTCAAGGTTGGTGGTAGGTCCTCCGGTTTCGGAACAATGGGTTGTTTGGGAATGCGGCTGACAAAGGTACTGCCATCATCCAATTTCGTCTCCCAGTATATGGGTGCAGTAGAGACCGAGGAAGCAAACCTACGGGTGCGTGTTACACCAGAAGGTATACATTTCAAACGGAGAAAGGCGCTGGAAAGCATAATTGATAATGGTTCGAGGTGGCGGTGGCCCAAACGGCAAGATGTCCAGAATGCTGTTAAGCCGTTCTCACAATGCCGATGGATAAAAATGCATCACCGACAAAATTTTCAGAGCTGCCCTACGTTCTGGAATAATGCCTCATACCAGAATATATAGGGATGCTTGGAATTGATTTACTATTACTCCTCATCATGAATAAGGCAATACAACACTTCACTTTGACTATTGTGCCCGCATGGAAGATCCGAGAAGTGAAGAGCCACCACCTGTACCGTTAAATACCTGTGTCCCTGTTTAAAAGTGGATTTTTAGTGACATAAAGAGCATGCATGCATATAACTAGTTTGTCCTTTATTTGGTTGGGACATATGTATATATACATAGGATTGATTCATGCTTGGCAACGTACATTAATGTCGAGCAAATTCGGATTTATATCCTTGGGTACCATGATCTAGACGGCCCACTCCATTCACATAGATCGTGCTACCAAAACCCCTACTACTGTGGCATTTTCCCAGCATCCAACATGTCATATTCCACTCACGCCATACCTAGCCAACCGTTACCTGGTCAATGCAGCACGTGTGCTAGGTTCGTTTCTTTCAGCAATGATATACCATTATATCTCAGAATCGGCTGGGTCACCACAACGAAGTCACAGAACCAAGATGACAGGGTTGATCTGGGCCAGTCCATTTTTTATAGGGATGAATTAAGACAACAGATGTTATATTTACAGCATTTAAAATTGTTATCTGTACCATAACCAGATATTTGTAGACAACATCTTCGGAACACGAGCATCCAATTGCCAGAAGGCTTCGGATGCCCCAAGCCGCAAAAATGCCTGCATCGTCATGATCCTACGTTGATTGCCTATATTTGATCTTCACGTCAGGAAATCTTCCACACAACCAAGCAAAATTCCTCACACACCAAAGGCCAGAATAGGCAATCGTTTCCACCAATATGCTGTGTATGATTCGACTCGTCACCTAGTAAAAATCCGATAGATTTCCAGTGTTGAGAGCAGCCCCATGCTTGACCGCAGCTCCTCGGCTAATCCACCCAAAACACACAGATCGTGAACCACATTTGGGAGTGAGTAGATTGCAGGAATATAGATTTGGTATCTTGATTCAACATGGGACTGATCGTATATATGGTGCCCGTTCTATTCAGGATTTATCGTGACTCAGAGCCCACATTTGCCAGCATCACATCGAACACTCATACGAGTAAAAAAGAAATTTTTGTTCCGGAGAAAGTCCGCAGCAGAAACGTTCGATGTACTATGCTTGTAGTAGTAACACAACCCTTGATCGCCGTTTTATTGTTGTTCATCACCACTTTTTAACCTCTTGATGGTTATTATGCACATGAGGAGGAAATGAAGTAATATATAGGGAATGACTAGCTATTGGGGGTGTGCGGAATTAGTAACGGTAGTGCTCGGGCTTGAAGGGACCTTCAGCGGAAACGCTCAAGTACTCAGCTTGGACAGGGGTAAGCTTGGTGAGCTCGACGCTCAATTTGCCAAGATGGGCAGCGGCAACTTCCTCATCGAGCTTCTTGGGAAGCATGTGCACGCCAAGAGGGTAGGAGGCGTTATCAGTCCAGAGGGCAATTTGGGCCAAGACTTGGTTAGAGAAGGAGTTGGACATAACAAAGGAAGGATGTCCAGTAGCACAGGCAAGGTTGACAAGACGGCCTTCGGCAAGAAGGATGAGGTGGTTGCCGTTGGGCATGGTGTAACGGTCAACTTGGGGCTTGATGTTGACAACATCAGTAGCGTTCTTCTTCAACCAGGCAACGTCAATCTCAACATCGAAGTGACCAATGTTGCAGACAATAGCATCATCCTTCATGTTGGACATGTGAGCACCAGTGATGATATCACGGTTACCGGTGGTGGTAACGAAGATGTTACCCTCAGTGACGGCCTTCTCCATGGTGGTAACCTCGAAACCTTCCATAGAGGCTTGGAGAGCGTTGATGGGATCAATTTCGGTAACAATAACACGGGATCCCATTCCTCTCAAAGCAGCAGCGCAACCTTTTCCGACATCACCGTAACCAGCGACAACGGAAACCTTACCGGCGATCATAACATCGGTGGCACGCTTGATACCATCGACGAGAGATTCACGGCAACCGTACAAGTTATCGAACTTAGACTTGGTAACGGAGTCGTTAACGTTGATGGCGGGAACCTTCAACAAACCTTCCTTAAGCTTTTGGTAAAGGTGGTGGACACCGGTGGTGGTCTCCTCGGAGATACCCTTGATATCAGCAAGGTATTGAGGGTACTTGTCGTGGACAATGTTGGTCAAATCACCACCATCATCAAGGATCAAGTTAAGAGGCTTGCCATCCTTGAAGGCAGAGAGGGTTTGCTCAATGCACCAGATGTATTCCTCATCGGTCTCACCCTTCCAGGCGAAGACGGGGACACCAGTAGCAGCGATGGCAGCGGCAGCGTGATCTTGAGTAGAGAAGATGTTGCAGGAACTCCAGGCAACCTCAGCACCCAAAATAACAAGAGTCTCAATGAGAACGGCAGTTTGGATGGTCATGTGAAGACAACCAGCAATACGAGCACCAGCCAAAGGCTTGGAGGGGCCGTACTTCTCACGGAGGTTCATAAGTCCAGGCATCTCGTTTTCAGCGAGCTCGATTTCCTTACGACCGAAGGCGGCCAAGGAGATATCAGCTGAAAAAATAAACAGATAATTAGCATTATTTCTCACAGAACTGTTTGCACATTTCCAGCAGAGTGTAAACGAAGTGTGCTTCAATGGCAATCTCGTTACTTACCAACTTTGTAATTTTGGGAGGCCATGGCGGATTTGTTAGTTTGAGAGACTGAAGGGTTGTAACTCTACAAAGGTTATAATCGCCTAAGATCAGGTATTTATAATTAGAAGACGATGAGCATTGAACACACAATGAGAAAAAAAATCGTAGCCAATTTTCATTGGAACGGATGGTCTATCACAATTCTCACATGAGAACGAGTATTCTAGTTCCCCACATAAGTAATCCTTACTAAAAGGAGGTTCTCCTTAACAATTAAATTAAGGCGAATCAGTGTCAAATCGTGTAAGAGGGGTGAGGACAGATGTCTAAATGCCTCATGAATTGGGGGGAATACCTTTTAATCATCGGCAAACATGTAAATGCGTCATTGTTTCTGTATAAGGAACATATCCAAAGCTGCAGTGTTGGTGTCGATCCTCGATTTACGTTAGGTCTTGTGGAGGAGTGATTGATTAAAATGACAATTCCCATAATTTTTTGGATCATATCGGCTGGTTTTTTAGCCAATTGCGAGTGTTGATTAATATAGATGTCAGGAGAGGTTTGATCTGATTTCCACCCTGAATGTATGGCAAAATACGTGGTGATTTTTCCTTCTCTATTACTCCTATGTCTTTGGCTGAGCACATTGATCAATCTCAGGGTAGAAAGAACACGTATTTGTACAACTGGCCGAGTATTGTTTAGTGCGGCCTAGTATGACGATAATCAAGTTTGGTGACCCTAGTGTGGTGGTGGAATCAGTCATAACCAAGAGCAGATAATATGAATCTTCATCAACGTGCTGAAGTATCATAGAACCTTGCACTTGGCTACGTTACGCAAGCCTCACTTGAAACAAAACAGGGTAGAATCAATGGGATTGTAGTGATGCTGGCCCATGGCCCATACGAATCTATTTTCAGCGATTGTCATCTTGCTATGCAACAGTAGTAGCAATGTGGATTCCTGGAAACTGCCCCTGATTGGACAAGTTCGTCAACAATGTGAATAAACAGCTCCTGCTTCACGTGTATACTGGCCAATAAATTGAACATAAAGAAGCTAGCATAACTCCTGGTTTTATTTAGAATTATCACATAGTTATAGCGCATTATGAGATAAATCTCGAAAAGTGTAGTCTTTGTTGAAGTGGTGTTCTGAGATTGGCACTTTGAGGGCAGGCATTCTTAGTGCACTTGCGATACAAAGTATTTCTTTCAATTTCTTCGAGTTGTGCTGCTTGCATTTATGGAGCCCGGTCGATTTAGCGATGAGTTCTGAGAAGTTCAATCCTACTACTATAAATCCATTGGATTCCCTTGCCTTGAATGTAGGCCGTAGCCAGACAACTGTTGACTGTTTAGATATCCAGGGTAATCATTACTAAAGATGCTTTTGATTCCTGTAGTAGCATTTATGCATGCTATCTCGGCAACCTGTTCATTGTTTGTGTTGATTTGCATGGCCGTCATTCGTCATCATCGCAAATCTCTGACAAATCGAATCTCGTTTCGCTTGACGGCATGCTACACCTTTTTCGTATTCCATCGCCATCTGCTCAAGTTCATACGTATCTCCATTAGCTTGAAGGATTCTAGCAGCAAGGATTCGCTTGAGATCCTATTGCAGGATAACTATTTGAAGAGCCCAGTGTTCTGGGTGACAGTTCTTTCCGAAAACCTCCTGTTGATCACTGTGCTCTACACGTTAGCCATAACTATTAATCTCCAATTGGTGCTTCTTCATAATGTGCGCTCGGTGCTGAACTATCAGCTGGCCTATATCATTCCACCTCCGGCCATTGCATGTGGCGTCCTGGTCGTGTCTATCATAAGCGGTTTGATGTCTCCAGAGTATTGGAATGTGCAAACATATATAACCATGACCATATTTCTCTCTACTCTGATTTATACCTTGGTTCTCTCGGTAGTAATCGTCAAAAAGCTGTTTTCTACCATCAGGAAGTTTTCAATTATCATCCAAACACCTATTCCTTTTCAGTCTGAGCCGCATATCTTGAACACGCCATCTTCTGGGGGCCATGAAGCTGTGAAGCCTTCCTTCAAGAATCGGGCTTCTTATCTTACCAACCGAACCATACAGCGTGCAGTTACTCGGATTCTGCTATATCCTTTGGCACTCACACTCGTAGGTCTTCCGGTGTTCATCATTAGAATAATGGATTTCTTCTTGCCCCAAAGTGGTATAGACCTCGACGCAGTGGAGTACTCTATGACGTTACAAGGTGCTTTCAACGCAATTGCCTTTCTCTTTGACCCCACCCTACACGCTGCCCTGAATTGTTTGAACTCCCATCTTTTGGCAAGCTATTCGGAACGACTAAACCAGGATAGTTCGAGAGGAAGTTTCGGGAGCAAAAGTGAAAGTGTGTCCAGTCTGGCGCATGTAAAACAATTGTTCGCTGCTTGCTATATACATTGGTTTGTTTTACGAAAAAATGACCATGCAGAGGCGAGCACCGACCAAAAATCGACCAGCAACTCAGCGGGAAGTAGGAACGCCAGCGGCAGCAAGCACAAAATGGAGGAGTGGGATCTGATTAAGGTTACTTACTCGATGGATTTGCTAAATATTGACAAGTCATTGACTGAAATGGACTTCGTTACCAAAGTCAACACCGCTTTGGAGCAAATTCAAGTAGGAATGGAGAATTTTGAGAGGAATAAGGGGAGTTTGGATCTTTTATAAATCTAGACAGCAAGATGTGCACATGATGAATAAACCCTCGTGATCTCAATGTATTGTATGCACCCGAATTCCCATGGTTTTTTACATTTTGGTTGCCGCTTAAGTTGATTATTTATTATTACATACTTAACTGGTTGACTAGCCTGTGTTGACTCGTTCACAATGTAAATAAATTGTTTCCAGTTGATGAATATTCGGTTGGAGTATATTGCGGACGTGCCTTCCGTTTGTTGCGCGCTTTTTGAGCTGCAGAATGGGTTCTTTTAGCAACTTTAAAAACTACATGGATGCCAAAAAAACAAAGCTGGAAGAGCAGTTCGAGCTCGAGCGAGAGGCCTCCTTCAATCCATCCATGCCCGAGAGGTGAGTTTTCACTAGAGATGGGTTTCTCGAATCCAGAGAGCTCCATTAATCCGTACTTCTCAGCAAAATACTCAAAGGAGTCGCCGTTCACGTGAATGGATACACTTCACCTTCAACTCAAGAGATTAAGAAATTATTATTCCGCAACGGTGGAACGTTTGAACAATACTTCTCGAGAAGCAAAGTTACCCACGTCATAGCCAGCAACTTACCTCTAGCTAAAGTACAGACCTTCAAGTAGGTGGCTAGAGTTTTCTGGCACGGATCAACTGTAGCTCAACACCCACATTATATCTGTTGACTAGGAATGTTAAAGTTGTCAAGCCTAATTGGTTGGTCGATTCAATAGCAGAGGGTAAAATACTGGACTGGAGAAGGTATCGCTTGGATCAATTTGAGGAAGACCCAAAAAACAATTCCATCAAGCAGTATATCTCCCAACCAACGCCTACATCCCCAATTGCGCAGAGGACTCCCCAACAATCAACCGAAGTACCTGAAGCATCAACATCCAGTAGGCATACTGAGACTAGTCTAGACGAGGTATCACCCGATTTGAACCCTCCGGAGAAATCGAGCACGGCTGATGCCTGGCTGGCAGAGAATTCCAGTCTTAATGATGATTTTCTAGGGAAGTTCTATGAGAACTCTCGACTACATCATTTGTCAATGTGGAAAAACGAGCTACTAGAGATGACAAAGGCCGCTCGCAATATTAGCGCTTCCACCATGAAGTATAAGTCTTCTCACATCACCGAGCTGGATAACCAGTACAAAACGATCATGCATGTTGACATGGATTGCTTCTTTGTGTCAGTCTCATTGCTTGAACGGCCAGAGCTGGCTCATAGACCAGTGGGTGTCAGCCATTCTCAGGGAAACCATGGTTCAAGCGACGTTGCTTCTTGTAATTACTTGGCCAGAAAATATGGGATTAGAAATGGAATGAGGTGAGTACCTATGCCAATGACTGAAGTTCCCTGGCTGATTATGATGGTTGTGCTTTGTAGTATCGGAACTGCTAAGCAGAAATGCGCAGACCTGGTGATACTACCATACGATTTTGCAAAATACAAAGCAGTGTCTTTGAAGCTATATGAGGTCAGTTGTTGGATGATCATAATCTTTCGTTTATATAGCATATTTACATGAAGGCCCATCAGATATTTGGTAAATACACCGACAAACTACAGCCCGTTTCTTGCGACGAGGCGTTTTTAGACGTATCACATCACATCTCGGAGTTCGGGACAGAGCAAGCACTCGAGTTGGCAAAGAGCATCCGCGATTCTATATACCAGGCAACCTTTTGCCATGCATCGGTCGGAATCTCAAGCAATATCTTATTGGCAAGGCTCGCTACAAAGCATGCTAAACCTGCAGGCCAATACTACTTACGTCCAGAAGAAGCCATCAGTTTCTTAGATCCCAGAGATGTTGATGATCTACCCGGCGTTGGTTGGGCTTTGAGGAAGAAGTTGGCGGTTAAGGTCAATACCCCAAGTAACGGATTGTTATGAAACAGTTCTTAATAATTGTTTAGGAGATCCAAACGTGCCGGGATCTCAGAGGTCATCCATTGGCAAGCCTCCAAAAAGAATTTGGAAATAGCACCGGGCAAATGCTCTACAATTACTGTAGGTATGTGCCATCTTACCATCATAGATATGTCTAAGCCGTTCTGACCAAATAGCGTACGCAGAGGCATCGATCACCGAGAATTGCAAACCGATATCCATCTTCGCAAATCCATCGGAACGAATGTGAGTTGGGGAATCCGATTTGAAACTGAGGAGCAGGTACTCGAATTTCTGGAGAAAATGTCGGAAGAAGTTAGCAAGCGGATGAAAAATGCTGGCGTGCGTGGTAAAAATATCTCTTTACGGGTCAGGCTAATATTTGTAGTTGTTTTCGTTATTCGAGTGCAGTCGAGGTACTTAAGCATAATAAATCTTCCAGATATACCAGAAACGACCCGATGCAAAGCTACCTTACAAACACCTAGGTCACGGTGAATGTGACATATTCGGTCGATCACAAACCTTGCCCGCCGCTATAGACGAAGCCCCGCGAATCGCAAAGGAGGTTATTGGATTGTTCAGAATCATGAAAATTCCTCCCAAAGAAGTACGTGGAATAGGAATTCATTTCACCAAGCTGACCGATGCTAGTATCAAAGGTATACCACACAGCTGGATTCTCCTCCATTGCCATTTGGTTAAATTCCTTGCATTTTAGATGGTCAGCAGCCTACCCTGGCAGATTTTGTCAAGGGTCAAGAACATAGACGTGCCGACAAACAGCCACTGGGTGATTCATCTGTTTCGAACGTTCACCCCATTGGAAAATGTCCAGAATCAAGCACAACTCGAGAGACTGGGGAGTTGGACGCAGTAATCTCAAAGTCGAAATCACCCTCATGTAACAACAGCGCAAATGTAGATACAAGCACCGAAAACACACCTCAAAGTATAAAAAAAAAGCCAAAACTTGGAAATTCCCCCAGTAAAGCGATCCAAACGAAGTTAAATTTCGCCCCAGCTGGGAAAAGGAACTGTCAAAACACTAAACCTAGTTCCAATTCGCTACCATGGGCCGAGATCGACTTGGCGACTTTGAAAGAGTTACCACAGGATATCCAGCAAGAAATCAAAGCAATGTATAAATTACCTGCCGACTCTGAAAATCCTACACCAGTATCGCCGGAAAATCAGCCTACATCAAGGTCCAAAAACACCACCAAGGAGACAGAAAGTCTGGCCAGAATGGATGCCTCTTGGGATCCCGAAGTGTTCCAACAGCTGCCCTCAGGTAATTTACAATGGAGTTTTCTATGTGTGACTAGGTGGTAACAGAGGTTGCTAGATATCCGACAAGAGCTTATGAACGAGTGGAGACTTCATAATCCAGGCGTCAGCCTCACAGACGACAGTACAAGTAGCAAACCCAGTTGATATATTTACCACTTGAATTGGTGCATGTTTATTAGTTTCAACAGTACTGTAGTAAAGAACCATTCCCATGATTATTCAATGTGTCTCAACAATGTGTTTGGAATGAGATATGTATAAATCTGCTTCACTACTGTGGAAACGATGAAATAAAATCGACAATCGATATGTGTACATTATGGAACATAATACAAAGGCACGAAAATAAACAGTGAAAGTCCGGCTAGATATGCATTATCATTGTTACAAAGCGCCACCTAACCCTATACGACTTTTGCCGCGAACGATGGCTTCTACTGGAGTAGTTCTACCAGGAGATGAGCTTGAAGTCAGGCTTTGGCCTGGCGCCCAACCCATTTTCTGGAGCATTTGGTGGCCAATGTTCGATTCTCCGATCGGTCTTGCGTGTTGCCCAACAACGGAGCCAACGGGAGGTATTGGCGAGTTGGGGTTGTACACTCTGGAGGCCTTGGATGGAGTCGCACTCTTATCCTTTGCTTTACCTTTGTCGCGCTTCTCGGATTTGATCAGGTCATAGGGGCTCTTTGTTTTCCGAGGAATAGAGTGGGATCCCTCCAAAATCTGGGTGATTCCGATGGGGTTTGCTGGGATAGACGTACGCTGAGTACGATACAATACTGGGTACCTGATAGGTCGTGTGTTAGTGGAAGGTAAATCATCAAGGCAGGGAAAGGGCTGCTTACTTTCTATTCCCACTGCCTTTACTTTTAGAGACAATGTTGTATTCTTTTGCCAGTAGGTGCACTGCCCGGCGTTTTCCTCGGTCCATGCATGGTAAAGGTATCGATGCTAACCGGGGTTGCTTTACAAAATCACGCATTGATCTGTTGATGTGGTGAATGCTAACGGATTCGTTCTTGAGGTTTTTGATGCGCTCCCGTTTTTCTTTTCGCTTTTCCTTTTTCTCTTCACGCCTTTCCTTTCGGATCTGCGTTTTGCTTTTTGCTGGTGAATCTGTGGCCCTTCCTTTCTTGGCTGATTTCACTGTAGGTGAAGGTGTTAATATCAAGGACTTTCATTGAAAATTAAGCAACTCTTTACCTGAATGATTTGGATCCGATAGAGCGTCGGAACTCTCTTCATCAGACGAGTTCACTTCATCATCCTCGGATTCGGAAGCAACTTTGGAATCGAGTTCACGCCAGAAAATGTGGTTTTGAGTTGCTTTCGAGGTCTGCAAGGTGTCATTCCCCTTCTTCTTATCCTTTCTGGTAGCTTTTTTGGATTTCATTACTTGCTCACTATGCATGGACTTTACAGGCTCGTATTTGCTCAGCTCTTCATCCAACTCGATTTGACTTCTTCTTGGCGGCTTGGAATTCTTCTTGATCGAGCTGTTTTTGGTGTATTGACTGTTCTCCTCCTGGAGTTTTTTGTCAGATTTTTTGCTCGACTTGGTTTTTGCAACGGAAGTGTCTTTTTTTTTTGAGCCTTCGCCCTGACTGCTTGGAGCGGATGCCTTCTCGTTCAAGGTCAGCTCTTTTATCTTCTCCCATAACTCGTCGTCTTCGTCTGTACTATCAAAGAAGCTGTCATCGCTAAACTCCAGTATGTCTTCATCATCGTCCACTTCCAAGAGCAAAGGATCAATACGCTTAGCGAGCAGAGCATTTACACTGGCATCGTCATAGTCACTGCTATCTTCAAACATAAAACGAGCCTACCAAAAGGTAATTAGGTCGGAACAACGCCAAACGAGACTAGAGAAGTTCTCTTTACCTCGCTAAAGTTGAAGGCTTCGTCAAAGCTGAAGTCTGAATCGTCGCTTATAACGGGAGCGCTCGCGGCTTTTTTGTTGTTTCTACGCTTTTTTGTCATGTCGGACTGTGAGGCTTCAGAAAACAAAGACTGAAATAGTCTACTCTACTCCCCTAGCTGATAAATAAATACTGATATATATATGGGCACTCAGAATCGTACACTATTAGCTGGTGGGTTTTTTTCGCGTGATTGCGGATTACCAGATTTGTCGGCCAGTCATGTCGATGACTACGGCCCATGGCTTCTACCTCGATCAACCTGAATTCTACTCTGCTTTACGTCATGTCACAAAAGCATCAATCAAGTCGACAACGTTGAGCCCCCGAAGTACGTACATGTTTATTTTGGCGAACAAATAAATACATTAATTTTATGGGTTAAGCCCAGTGTATCATATTCATCTCAGATCTGGTTCATTTAAATACAAGTGTATAACCTGATTGAAGGAGGAATCGTTGAATCCAAGCTAATGAATTTAAAACCTAGTATCCACTGGCTACTCCTTGCTTCCTGGGATCACTAACAGCTGTTTCATTCATTATGGCAATAATGATTAGTCCTTCGCTAACTAGTCCAATTTCAATTCCTGATCTTACCGTGAATTTTGCCTTCGGGTAATCTTCTTATTGCCTGGACCACAGCGTGGAAAGGCATCAGCGTTACCTAAGGGAGCCCTGGTGAGTCCTTTGCTTTTATCCTATGTTGCTTATCTCTTACTTACATTATGGTGACGTTCGCTTAACCCACGCTGGATATCTTGAGGATATTGGGCTTCGTAGTAAGCCAGGTTAGGGTACAATTGATGGTGCAGACGAGGGTACTCCACAGCATCTGCCAAGTTCATATCGAAATCCAGTGCGTTTATCAAGGTCTGCAGCACCGCAGTGGTGATGCGACTGCCACCGCTAGCGCCCAAAACCAGTTCCAAATCGCCATTGAATTCCGTGATGGTAGGAACGCTTGAAGAAAGAGGTCTCTTCTTGGGGGCTACGAAGTTGTTGGGAGAAGGAGGCAGGTTGAACGCGTTGGATACCCCTGGTATAGAGAAATCATCCATCTCATTATTGAGAATCACTCCTGTGTTCAAGTCCAGAACCTGTGAGCCAAAATAAAGATTGACGGTAGAGGTAAGCGCCACACTCAGTTGGTTTTTGTCTACTACCGAAAGGTGAGTGGTGCCAGGGCTTTCTTCAACGTCAAACTTCGGGTTGTAATGGGATATGGGGAAGGTCCGGATATCAGACAGATTCTGTCGAACTTGAGCTGCGTATTTTTTGTCGACAAACTCCGCAACTCGTGCACTAATATCAACGTAAGTAGGATCACCAAGTTCGGTTCGTTGGGCATACCCAAATTTGAAGGATTCCAAAATTTGATGCGCATGCAGTGTAGTAAGCCCATCACGGTCCAGTGGGTATCCTTCTAGGATATTGAGAACAGATAGCAAAATAGCTCCCGACGCTGGAGGAGGAGCGGTAATCACTTTATGGCCGCGATAATCCCCCACCAAGGGCTCACGAATCAATGCTTGGTAGCTTAGGAAATCCTCAACTGTGGCAATGCCGCCTGTCCTTTGAATTTCCTTGACCATAGACTCCGCAATAGGTCCACTGTAAAAAGCCTTTGCACCTTGCTTAGCAACAGCCTCCAAGGTGTTCGCCAAAGTTTCTCGTTTCAATATATCTCCTTCTTTGGCAAATTCCCCAGTTGGCGCAAAAACAGCTCTGAAAGAAGCAACCTTGGAAATGTACGGCTTCATTATCTAGAACAGCCACACTGTTGAATGACACTGTTTCGCGAGAACAATATTAAAAGAGTCGAACCTCAATGCGCTTGGCCAATTCAGATGTGACTCTAAATCCATCCCTTGAAAGCCTGATTGAGGGTTCAAACAACCTCTTCCATGGGAGTTTTCCGTACCTGCGATGTACAGATCATGAGGTCAAGATTCTTAAACATGCTACGAATAGATCACATACCTTTGATGAGCCAGCTCAAATCCCTTTAGTTCACCACTACACAGCCAAATCGGTTAGAAAGTTGGGCTCACTCAACGACCAGACTTATCTATACGTACGGAATTCCTACAGCAAGACCCCCAACCTGAGCCAGCAAAGGGTTTTCATTGAACATGTCACGATGTGCGCCCGAGGGAGCCTCTTCTCTGAAATCAATCACTTCTGCACCAGTACCATTTCGTATGACCATGAATCCACCGCTGGAGTAACCATAGATTGTCAGTGATAAATAAGCTATAAATACGCCAGTAGTGACCCTTTACCCCCCAATGCCTACAATCCGTCAAGACATTAGGAAAAATCAACTTCAAAGATGTAAGAATAGCTGTTACCTGAGGAAAAACTATTGATCACGCCAATACACAGGGCTCCGGCGATTGCTGCATCTATGGCATTACCATCATCCTTCAATACTGTTTGGTAATGTTAATAAAGGATTTTCAGGATGTGTTGGTCGTGAGTACGAATATTCATACTTTGTACACCAATTTGCGAGCATGTTTTATCGTCGGCAGCAACCGCACCATGCTCCGCCTCTATCAAGATGGCTTTCTGTGAGGATTTCTGCGGCGCTTCTCAAACAATCATTAGATCAAACCTACAAGGCCACCCAGTTTAACCAGACTCACCGGAAAAGCCACCAAGGCTGTAAAGTGTGCCACCCAGACCGATCAGTGCGAGGCCAAGCATTAGCAACTTGCGACTCTTGCGCTCGTGTTTCGGGGTGTCCCCAAGCTGTCTATTAGTAACGGGTAGGAGTGGTTCCTGATATGTTGAACAGAATAGTGCTTAGTGGAGTAATTCGCTGGACACGAGAGCACAATATGTACCATGTGTGTTGCAGAATCTGCCTTGTTGCCCCTGAATAGTAGCAATAGCGTTAAGATAAACCTGGAGGCAAGGAAAACACAGGCTTGTTCTTACATAGCAGAGAATCCTTCAAGTTAAAGCCCAGGTGCAATGAGTTTGTAGAGAGATATATCACTTCAAATAACAAGACTGTGAAATCTGATATAGGAGTTTAGTTTCAAATCCGTGCAGTGAAAGATCCTTAATATATTCATCATCTTTGGTGTTTACTAATCAGGTATTCAACCTATTACGAAATCCCCTCTTGAAGTGATGACATTTAGACTAATGCAAACGATTCAAATACGCGCTAGCAAACCGGATCCCATACAATGCTAGTAATCTCATCACCAAGCGCAACGGTATTGGATCATGAGCCAACTTCTCATGACTTTGCATAATGACAAACTATGTACATCGAGAACAAAAAAGGAATCCTGGACTGTGAGCTTTCCTGATAGCACCATCATGGGCGCAATGCTCCTTAATGAAAATTTGTATTTCTTGGTCATCCCTAAAACCTCGAGATAATGTCCGATTTGGTGATTTTGAAGATTATTGTGAAGTAGCAATGATTGATTCCCAATCGCATCACGGGGGTAGCTCGTATCCAATGGGCCCGCTAGCTATGTTATATTTCGGCCCAACAAACCCCGAAAAAGAATTAGTTGAGCGCTGAAACAGCAACTGAATGTCTCAGCATTCGAAACGCAATTAATCCCAGCAATATATGCTCGATATGGGATGGTACACAACCGCTCAGCTGATAGAAAACAGTGCACTATCTATCTGGAAAGCGTATATTTGGAGATTCAATGCACTTGATTGGACCCCGCGAAGAGTTAACCGCGAATTCACAGCTTCAGAATATTGTTTCTGACCAATGCTCTCCACGATACTGCCGATTTCTAGTAATGTTGGCGTCTGAATTATCTGTACACCACCATGATTTGGCCTTTTCGCTGTACCCATTTTATGCAGCATCAACGGAACCATTTAAATCCTGAACAAATTATTAAGAGGTCAGGTTGATAGGCAACCAAGGTCAAAAAATCTGATGCATGTCTTAAAGAAGCCATATGCAAAACTGAGTGATTGGCTAGTGGTTTTGAATTAGGTTTTCACCTGATTTTGTTGAATCATGGTTTCCAAAAACTTATGGCTAGGAAAATTGTTTATTAAGCATACATATACAATTGATGCCAGAACTCAAATGTTATTAGTCCAACAGAGATTACTATTTCCATGACATCTTTTCAATGTAATGTCATGCAGAAATCTCTGAAGGGTTAATGCAAGGCTTGGCTTCAGAAGAATTCGTAAATTTCACGCATTTGCATGTATCTGCACTGCACAATCATTTTTGGCATGTTTCAGGAAAATGTGTCTGAATTGGGCATGCCTACAAATGATCTGAAGAATATCATTCCCTTGTTGATTTCTCGCTGTTGTAGGAGTCTTGGAGATATTGGAAGTGATTGGGAGAAAAAGTAGATTATGTGGCTTTCACTTAATGATTTATTGAATGTAAAAGTAGTATTTATACTTTTACGTGGTCTTGGCATAACAAACACGTGGAATAGGCTTAGGAAGATCCCAAGAATATGTGTGCAAGTTTGGGGCTGTTTGGACAACTTATCTAATTTTCATGTTCTGGGTAAATATTCCAAGTAAATCCCGACAAGGAATTTGGTCAGTATTCTCTAAGATTTGTAGGTAATGATCAAAGTGACTAAGTTAGGTGAATATTTAGGTGGAATTCCGAATTTTTACAACACTCGCTACTTAGAGTACATGCTGCTGACAATCAGTGATGGGCTTTTCAATACTTCCCTATCAAAAATTTCAGAGTTGTATTTGCACCTTTTCAGTATGTCCATGTATTCTTATTCTACCGCCAATATATCCAGTAGCTAATCTTCATACCTCGATTAGGAATAGCGGATCTGGCGGCCTATGTATTGCATGTAGTACTTAAATATAGACCATAAATGTCTGAAAAAGTCAAGGTTAATCCAAGTTGAATTTCTGCTAATTTGCTTATGGTACTGTAATGGTATCCATCCAAGGTTTCTGGTGGGAACTCTAACTATAATAGTTACACAGAGAAGGCTGAGGTAAATGTGAATTTATCAAGGTTAGCACTAGAATCACACATATTTGAGCTGTTACTAAACCAATAACACAAGCTGATACTTCGAGTTAGTGATATTGTGCAAGCTATTGGTATATTCAAACTTGTTCAGATGGTCCCATGCTTTTACACAACTTTCTGAGATATATGTTCATGGAATATTCTTGGCTCCGCAAAGTTCTGCTCAAAATATGTATTCTCCAATTTTACTCTATAAGTAATCTAGCATATACCATTCATATCTTCTGATGCTCCAGAGGGATTTACTGCTGTAGACATCCTCATATCTCTCCCTGCCTCCATTGGCTAGAGATACTATTGAGTACCATCTCTATATTTTCTTGGCACTTTGAGTTTGGGTTATTTAGCTTGGTAAACAAGTATTTGTGGTCTTTTCTAGGGGACAACCTAGCCTCTGACACTAACCTACATTTTAAATTGCCACAAATCTTTCACATCTTTTGCTATGAACTTTCCCAAATCATATTGGTAGCTTGTTTTGTTGTAAAAGTTTTGGAGATATTGGAAGTGATTGTGAGAGCAAGTAGACTATGTGGTTTCACTTTATGATCTATTGAATGTAAAGTGGTATTTATACTTTTACATGGGCTTGGCAAAAAAACACGTAGAATATGCCTAGGAAGGCCACAAAAACAGGTGTGCAAAGTTTGGGGCTGTTTGGACAGCTTTGAGAAATTCCTTGCAGGGATTTGCTCAGAATTCTCTAAGATTTGTAGGTGATGATCCAAGTGACTAAGATAGTTAAATATTTAGGAGTAATTACAAATTTTTACAACATGTTTGACCAAGCTGAGCAAGAGAGACGCTTGCCTATGACCCATTGTGCTAATAACTGAAAGTACCCCTCTTAATGAAGAACAAGTAGATTTTGTGGCTTTCACTTTGATTTTTTGAGTCTAAATGTGGTATTTATACCTTTACAAACATGTGGAACATGCTTAGGCAGTTCCCAAGAACATGTGTGCAAAGTTTGGGGGCTTTGATGTTCTAGGCACCCAACATTTCAATGAGAATATTCCGAATAAATTCCGGCAAAGGATTTGGGCAAGGATCTAAATAAGCAGGTTGATGTAAATATTTAGGCGCAAATAAAAAATGCACAGCAATATCCGCAGTAATAGCTTTGGAATTGGATTTTGCTTGGACTTTTTGATAGTATTAATACCTTTCACTATGGGCATGTGATGGCACTCTACCCCACATGCAGTCACAAGTTTTGTATTGCTCACGACTTCAGCAAAATAGCAGATAGGCGGCATCCTTTGCACACGAGATGTATAAATGAGGACCTACGATTTCATGTAGTCTACGCTCAAACACACGCCCTAACCCTGAAGTTGAACTCAGTTGGATTTTTGTTGATTTCAAGGTGATGGGATCCACCAAAAATCTCTTCTAGGACGAATGCAGATCACCATGCAGTATAATCTTTGTCAAAAAGCCTCAAAATGACGATGAAAACTTGCACCTGGCTTTAGGCTGCTAACTGTAGTCTAAAATCTACGGAGGAATCATCATATCAAACTTCAACTCAAATTGCTGGATTCAGTTATCTTTACAAATTTGACAATATTTGTATCACATTATTGAATGAGTAAGAGGACCACAAGCTTCATGCTTAGTTTGGTACTGAGAGCATCTCTGTACCATATTCTTACTAAAAGCATCGATTTGGAAACCATAGAGAAGACACCAATATCTTTACCACTACATAATTGGAAATGGCACTTCTTTCTGTGATGCGGGATAGACAGCTGTTTATTCTACCATCTGGCCGCTTGCTACACCACTAATTCTCCTAGCATATGGCGTTGTATAGCCTATGACCTCTTCCTAATATATGCGTCTTTCCGATCAGATTTCATCGGATTTTCTGTTCTGATGCATCTAACATCTGAAGAAATGTAACCACAGAAACTAGAATCTACACCTATATTATTCGTGTTTTTGAGAGTATGGGAATATTTTATGGGTGCAGCTCCAATTACAATCGTTCGCGCGTTTTATCGAAAAACCTCATGTTCTCCGCACTCTCCGCATGCTACCCAATTTTGACAATGAATGATATCGATGTCCATAAGTCTTATTTGAAACATCTCGCACACGGAATGAGTGTACCAGAAAGCTTGGCTTTACAATCAGATAACGTGTGAAGAGTACCAGCTATGCGTGACTCACTGGTAATCCACGCTCATTTGTATAACTTCATGTATATAAGCACCTACGAACGGAGGCCATGTAGGACAATAGCGTCTTTCAATGCAATCCAGGTTCTTGCTCGAATCAATTTCATATGGTGTTTCCTTATTGAACCCGCGCTCCCCAAAATTTCCTGCCGAACATTCCTACTGGGAAGTCCAAAATCATGTGTGCTCTCGAAAGCATCAACAACGCTCTTGGTCCAATGTGATCACAATAATCTGCCAATATTTACTGCCATTTTGAGCCGCTCAGTGATCCGATCGAGATTCGGTTCCTTGAAAGGGCTAGCTGCCACTTAATAATCATATCTACTCAACATCAGTATTATGATGGTGACAGGAGCATGTCGCCATAAATGCGCCTCCTGATTGGACTGATTCGGAATAGTGTTCAGTGACTCAGTTGTTGGGATTGAGAGTTTGGTATTCAAAAATTGGAAAACTTCGACAGAACACATTAACCGGTGCTGATTTGATATATAGACTAAGGGATTGCTTGGAACTATTAGAGTCTTACATTTGGGGCATAATATAGACATCATAACCCTTTTCGAGACAAACGAGATGAACGTAGCCTACCTTGACGCTAAATGATTTGTGTTGGCGCAGGTGGTTTGGGAACAGCTGTATATTAACGTGCAGCTTGATTGCCAGATGGTTCGATAGAAGTTTGTATTTGTTGTAGGATGTAAGCTGGGTTCTCTAAATCGGTCGTTTTCTGACATTATTGTACAAAATAGGCATTGTTGGATTGAGGCGGGAATCATTTATTTCAGGACCTTAATACGGAATAAGGGTATGACTATCTGAAATACCCTTTGAAAATTCAAACCAAAAATTAAGAGTGGTAATTCTCACCATCGACCTTGATATTTACCGCTTCTCCCACTTCCGCCTACTGCAACTTTTGGTTACATGTGCTTACTGAAGGTCATCTAATTTTGAACCAAAATTCCACAATACATCTTTGTCATTTTGTAGCGCCGGCCTTTAATCTCTCTATTGCAGCCACAGCTGTAAATATAATACAAGTATAGTAACCGTTACGAGCTGAGCTTAGTATAAAATGGACCCCGAATTTTGCGACTATTCATCTATGAAACGGAAAAGACTCACTCAGGCCTGCGATTGCTGCCGAAAAATGAAAGTTCGTTGCGATGCTACGAAGCCTTCTTGTAGTACTTGCTATCGTTTGAATATCCCTTGTACATTTTTGACCAGAAACAAAAGAAGAGGCCCGCGCCAGAATATGATGGACGCCTTTGGGTTTCTATCCGGTGTGTCGGGAAATTTTCAGCAAACCGTTTTGAAAATGGACGGTGGGAAGATTATTGAGGTAACTTCCTCTATGGCCGCCGAAGAGGGGAACGAAGTAGAGGCTCTCTTACAAAAAGAACAGCCTTCACAGAGCACATCAAAGGGAGCTATGGAGGAGGATAGTAAATCAGATTCAGAGCACGATGTCTTAAATTGTCATAATATTGACACCCCACGCAGTGTCCCCTCGGATATAATGGAGGTTTCATCCCCGCAAACATCAAAGCAATCCCCCGACCCCAGCAAGCTTTTCGCCGGAAAGTCCCCTGCCCCATCCCTAGCTGATACTGCTCGAGAGACGTTCAGCTATGAAGGCCATCTGGTGGAAACCTATTTCAATTACATCCATATCCATGCCCCAATCATACACAAAGCCACTTTCATGGAGAAATATCGCGAAGAGAAAGTAGACAGCATTTTGATCAGCAGTATCTGTGCTCTTGCTTTGCGATATCAGCCTCAGAATTCTGAAGATCCTCTCGATTCAATTTACTCCAAGCGATTTGAAAACGAGATCCTCTCCCGTTGTGAGAGTGCGTCTATCGAAGTAATACAGAGTTTACTGCTAATGAGCATTTACGAGATTTCCTACGGCCGACAAAACCGATCATGCGTCTATATTGGTAAGTTTTTTGGATCATCATGTGCAATGATATGTAGCAACCATATCTAACCGCACTCTACAATACAGGTATAGCTACAAGGTTAGAACCTTAAATGGTTTTTACTGTAAGTTTCTGAGTGTGACATCGTGATTACAAAGCTGAACTCCATGCTTCTTCTTAGGTTGTGTCAGATGATGAAGATACATAGGATGGATGAATTTCCCGAGCCATTCGAGAAATACAGTGTTCCAAAATGGATAGAATTGGAAACAAAACGGAGATCCTGGTGGTACTGCTGCGTGCTTGATCAAATCCTCTCCGCAGAAGGCAAGCATCCCGTTGGAATTAATATCATGGATTGCTCTGTGTCGTTGCCTGTGAATACCGCGAATTGGGAGGACGGGATCCCTACACAGAACCAAATTCTAAAGCTAAACGAAGGCCTGCCAGCATTGAACGCAGAGGATGGCGCACAGCTCTCATCATTTTCGGCCTTGGCTATCCTTGCTATCATCGTTGGAAGAGTCAACAAATATTATGTTGAGCGGCATTTTTTAGCCTCAGATGAAAGGCACAAGGAGTTTGTCAAGCTGAATGATGCTATTCAAACCTGGGAAACGATCTTGCCTCAAAGACTACGTCATGTACCGATGCAAGACTCGCCCAAGAGCAATTTATACTTGTTCAACTCCTTCATGTTCTCCATGAAACAAGCCATTACTATCCGACTTAATTTCACCAGATTACGTATCCCAGGTCAGGAATGGTCGTACGATGTCAAATCACCATATTTCACACAAGCTTTAAAGAATGCATTTGTTGCAGCCAAATGTATACTCTCGGTTGTTCAGGAAATCAAAGATCAGCCAGTTATCCAAATCCACCCGTTCTTCGGATTCTCGGTGTTCAGTGCGGCTACATTCTATCTACATGGTGCCAAATCCAAAAACTCCGAGCAATCCCAACGGTCTTTTCTTTGCCTCACCTTTCTGGTGAAAGTACTGCGGCATCTCAATTCTTTCTGGAAGAACTGTGGCAACTACTGTAGCTTTCTGCTAGAAACTTTGAGGCTACTGAAGGAAGATGTTACACCAGTCGAGTTCACCAAAATAGGAATGGAAAGTCCTGCAAAAGGCTTAACTTTCTCTAGTCCTGTCTTGGCACAGTCTTCATCGATCCAGCCACACTCACATCATCCGCAGAGCACTTCGCAGGCCACACTCGTTGTGCCACAAGAAAAGAATATAGACGAACTAATAACTGAAGTCATTGTTCAACAGCAGTGTGGATCTACACCCCATAACCAGTCAGCACAACAAGATAAGCATTGAAATACAATCTCTCCATTCTTTGGCAGCCAACCACTTGCAAGTGATTCGACCCTTCTCAACATACTTTAATACCCGCTATCGATCGAATTTTGCTTCATTTCTTCATTTACTTTCCAGTGTCATCCTGTATTGACCCCCTACTTCATGTATATTCCCTTCATACGGTCGGTTCCGACCTACCAAATGAGTAGGTGCATTTTTCTCACTTACCTTTTTCACTAATGGCGTATTCCAAGGTTGTCGCTGCAGAACATTTGTGTAAACATATAATCTTTGTACATTCTAGTGGAAGCCCCTTTGATGCTATCGAATCGAAATAAACCATGGCAAACCACCCAACCAGTGACACAGTAGAAGATTGAAGCCCTAGGTGGATCAGATCTGTTAGACATCAGCACAATGTCCTGGAGAAAGTGGCGACACAAGTATTTTCCACAGAGAGAAATTAGCCTTGGTAGTAGCTTTGGTTCCTGATAAAATAGGGCACAGATTTTATCTCCGCTGACACTCCAAATTACCGTAGCCTATGCCAACTAGCTACGGCTATCTTTGACCATTTCAATTCAAATTCAATAGATCGATATAAGCTAATCTATTGGCACTATCCCAATTTGGCATATAAAACTCGTGGCATGATTTGGTTACCATATTCCAGATGGTTTGATTCCCTATCAGGATCCAAACCACTCACCAACAGCCACCACCAACGTCAATATGGAGTGGTATGCACCAACTGGATTAGGGGGCGGTAATAGCTTTTGACAGATTTGTTTTCCCACCCAATATCCGGATGCTGATACAATATGAGCCTTCCGTACTTGGATACGAACGAGGCACATCCCATTATTTATGATTCGCATCAAGAGCCTCAGATCATGACTGCTCTGGCTAATGGGTTATGGGAATACTAGTCATTCATTTTTCCTCCCAACAACGTAATCTTATGATGGATAAATATGGATTCATTAGTAAATCCTATAACTGCCTATTTGATATTTAAAGACACTCGACTATTATTCGTTTGGTGAATTTCCATATCAATCGATTGCGGTTATGAGGTGGAGCTCAGAGGCGTTATCAACCAAGAGTGTGCGGTGCTGTCGACTTCAATGCGACAAAGGTTGTAGACGGCTCAAAAATGCATTTTGAGTTGACATTACAGGTAAGAAATTAAGTCAATTTTCAATTCATAGATCTTAGCTACATGTATCCAGCATCCATTGCACCTGGAAGGATTCTGAATTTCACATCTGTATATCCCAGTGTGAAGTTCCAACATTACCACAGAAGTACCAACTAGTTGATTCTACAGTACATTGCTATATATTAAATCATTGCAGTGGGATTAAGAGATTGCATCTTATTTTTGTCAAAATTAGTCCATACTGCAGCTGTTGAAAAACCTGAACATGGAGTCAATTTGGATGGAGTTGCTCTGTTTAAACTGCCCTAGCCAATAAATTATCAGCTAGGTTTTAAAAGAGCCGAGTTTTTGCATTTGGTCACCAGTAGACCATTCCAGGGATTTTTATTTATCAACGGCCAGCATTCTATCAATGCATGTAATTGGGTGCATGTTCATACCGATAGTAGGGATAGACTTTTTTTCATTTATTAGCTTAGAGAATTGGAATAGTGAAGTTGGCATTGATATTGTGAATTACTATTGGTGTTTGAGGACATGGCAAAATTTTCGGTATGGTTTGAACAGAGGGACTGGAGTGTATACGTAAATTATTGGTTGGTACTAAGAGAACCAATGCTAGAGTGTTGGGTATATCTGATGGGGTTATGGTGGTGTGTGGAATACATAAAATAAGTCTGGGTCCGAGGTATTGGTGCTCTTGACATCTGGGCTACACCCAAATAGTAAACAGGATGCTGGATGTAATTAGATACATCACTGAAGTTGGAAGTAGGCTCGCTCCATTCGAATCATGTACAATGGCTGGACTGAGATAGAGTATAGGTCTACTAATACCGGTACCAGATATGGTGGCAGCATCTTTTGCTGCAGATGATATCGACTTCATGCTCTGGTTAGCTAACAATGCCATCATGGTAGGCGGATCTACATTCTGCTCACTCAGGATAAGCGCCATGGTGCCAGAGACCTAATGACATCATTAGATAAGTAAAGAAATATCTATATACGGAATACCTACATGAGGGGTGGCCATAGAGGTACCAGAGAGTTGGTGTGTAGACGTATCACTATCATTCCACGCTGAACGAATGTCCACACCTGGGGCATACCTAAAATCGCAATGTTACTAGATAGTTGAAGGGATAAATTTGGCAATAAATATTTACATTGTTACGCAAGGCCCGTAATTTGAGAAGGATGGGACCTGGTCCTTCTTGTCGATCGCGCCGACGACCACGCCTGTCTTCACGGAGGCTGGTGAAAACTTACACGCATCCTGCTTGTCGTTTCCAGCTTTGTGATGGTTTTAATGAAAATGTGAATAGATCTGTCATAGAACCCTCCTTTCAGAAAGGACTCACCTGCAATTGCAAAGTGTATGCCAAGACTGGTAGCCGCATCAACAGCATCATTGGCTGCCTGGCTAAAATCTGCACTTAATGATAGACTAGAAGCGCTTATTTAACAACAGATCTCGATAGGTTGAGTTTAAAGATCACTTACTTGATGATACTCTTTTGACCCGGATTGCGAGTGTGCTCTTCGACTACCCATTGAACACCTCTTAGTACATCGCTTAGTCTTCCGGATCCATTTGCGTTTAACGCCTTGATAGATACCAATTTGGCTTTTTTAGCCACTCCAAATTTCTTTCCTGAAATTTTATCTTCTATTAAGGTGTATGCCCAACAGTTCAATACTGTACAAGAATACAAACCGATCGCGACACCAGCTACAAAAGTCCCATGGCCGTTCACATCGGTGCCATCAGGGTCACCATTAAATGTAGGGCCCCAGGTAGCTCGACCCTCAAACTCTTTGTGATTTATGTTGACACCACTGGACGTCTTTTAGGTTAGAGAAGCTTCGTTGAGATGGCGGCGCAGAAAATACATACGTATCAATAAGGTATATAAGGACACCGTCACCAGCTGTGGCAGGGTAATGATACTTGCCATCAGTTCCCTCGATTTGATCGATTCTGTCGAGTCCCTGCAATAAGGAATATCAGTAGCTGCTACAGCATGTGAAGGTTTGGCATGGGGCACTGTAAAACACTTCGGAAAGAATACGACATATCCAGTTCCATAGTACAGTGCCCGAAGAAACAAAAGAGATACACATACCCAGCTTGGGGGATCTTTTTGCACATCACATGTGTGAACCAGTACATCTGGCAAGACGTAATCTATTTCGGGGCTACCTTGTAACTGCTGCAGATCAGCTTGGCTGAATGCGCCTTGATACCACCTGAAGTCGCCAATGTTCTGAGTTTCACCAGCGAAGTTTGAGGTAAAGTTCGATATATAACTTGTGCTTCCACTTGCAGACTTCCCCACCGCTACAGCTTTCTTGAACACTACGATGTGGGTAGCCTGAGCGTCTGTTCTATGCAGTAAAACCAAGAGTATACATAAAAATCTCCACAAATACCTTCCTATCAAATAAGGAAGATTCGGCATTTGATTGGGATAAAGGAAAGAGATCTAGTTTTTGAGGGCTCAGGTGAGACCAAGGGTCTAACAAGAAAAAGCTTCCAACGAAGTCAAAGATAGGAGTGTAGGGAAGCAGGTATTCAATCGAGAATTTGCATCCACATGTAGTTATGGCTGAATTTAAGAGAGAAGGAATTAACTTGAATCAAAGGCAGTACGGTGATTGATATACTTGGGTCTATTTCTTCATTTTCATATGTGTAATGTATGGAAGTTGGGTGTCACTTTAAGAACATCTTATGTAACACCAGGATATCACAAAATAACTTGCTGATTTTGATATTGAGTATGTGGCTTAGTGAATAGTTCACCTTGATGATTGGATAACGGTGATGAAGATTACCTGCAATTGTGAGTTTGACATTGTATTTTTACTGCCACAGTCGGAAATAACTATGATCGAAGTAGATCAGCACTTCCAGACGGAAAGCAGCATACCTCCGAGGCAAGCATATTTGCAAACCTCCACAATGAGAGGCCACGTCCGGAAAGCTGCCGACTGTGAGTGCGCGCAGGAAGACCTCCAAACACTCGAGCCTATCTTTAGCCACAATCTATATGGGTGGTATGATATTCATAAACACAGTCTATCATTATGACTACGGTATTACTGCATGATAGGCAATAGATGATCCGAATTATCTGGATTCTTGAATGTTCCGGGATCATACCCTACAGTTGTACCCAAGGTCCGTGGCTGTGCAGCCAAATGGTTACTATAATGTTACCCAAAAATGAGCCCGTGTAGCATCACAGTTCTATCCAAACAGTATCAACAGCATTCCCTCGAATTCAGATCCATATTTGGCATTTCTATAAATATCAATGGCTTCTTGCACACAGCAACGCTGGTGAAATACGAACTCCCGCTAGTTTGGCCGTCGGGTCCAGATTTGTAGAACTTACTACTTTGCAGTCCTTATTGAATATGGAATTCATTCATAGCCATATCATTGCGCCTGTAAGACAGGAAATCTCAGCCCTCTCTTATTATACCGGATAGCCAATTATCATGGCCAGTTTAACTAGATATCTCAATCCATGGGTGTCAAGGCATCGTATGAGCCTTGAGTAACGAGTGAAAAATCGTTGACACCCTCCCAATCACATTTGGAATCACCCCTGGAAATCGCAGCTCGTATTACGACCAGCATATTTGGGACATTATCTAAATGTATGAGTGTGGCCATCTTCCATCCTCGATCGAGTGCATGCATACGATATGTATTATCGAACATATGGCGGAATAATTACTACTACCTTGGAGACCATGGGCTGAGCATACTCTGGCAAATATTTCATTGATACTAATTTATTTTCGGCACAGCTGACGAATGACATGTAGTATGAGGGTTGGCTTGATTTGTGATGTATACTTGGTCATCAATTTCATCGAAGTGGCCTGCATGCTGGTTATCATGATGTTTGGACTGTTCATAATAGGAAAGCTGAAAGTGTGGAAGCGCCGAGGTGGAATCGGCATATAGCGAGGTTGCTTGGTAGTAGAGGATATGGTGGTTTGAAAAGTTGAAGGTCGCGGACGGCGCATTCCCAGTACAGCCTGAAAAATTCGAACGTTAGCATATGGTTGTGTATGAATGGTTCTGTGAAAAGATACACTACTGGAAAAGAATTTCGGTAAGGCTCAGTCATGTCAAATATCTCCTGGTTACTAGGATATATTTTTATGATGCGTCCATTCAAGACTGTATTCGACATACCCACACAACGCATCGCATCAGGGTGAGTATCGAATACGGCAAATCCGAGTCCAACCGAACGGTTATTCGTATCATTCACCAAATACAAATCCTTTGGCTTAAGACCATTCGCAGAAAACAGTAACTGCAGTTCACTTTGTGTTGCTTTGTGCGGAATCTCGCTCAAGTGGACAATGCATGATCTTTCTTCAATAAAATCTTTTAAGAGGACGCCATAAGGACCTGGCCAAGACGACAGTTTCGGCTCGATGTTGTTGAAAATCTTATCAGTGCTTGGAATGACCTCTACAGCTCTATTACGGAATGTGCTACCATTTAGTTCCAAGAACTTCAAAGCATTTTGATGATCTTCTAGTATCGCAAAGCCAGTGCCTGTTGGTCTGCGGTATATGTTTCGAGACATCCAAAGGGCTTTAAAAGCAATGTTGTTCTCATTTAGCCACCAGGCAATTTCTGGGTAAGATATCTTCATCGGTAATCCACCAAAGAAAACTTTATCCGACTTTTCTTCAAGAAACTCTTTCCGAATTTTGGCTAGATTGGTTGCATTTCTGAAGACGTCTTGATGTCGGTAATCCACCATAGCTCTAATGATATTGCCAATTGTCAAACAATCGTTGATCCCAGAATGCTGAGGCAGTACCAGCTGAGTTCTCAGGGTTTTACACATAGTACTGAGCATAGAGTTCGGGGGTCTATGCTCTGGATGATGTGCTAACCAATTAAAAAATTCGACTTTGAGATCGAACAGCGTGCAATCTTGTAAATAGGTGGGCACGCTAAGTCCTTTATCTTTCGCCTCTCTAGGGAATTGAATCTTTAGATCCCAAGGTCCATGAGTAACAAAGCAGAAAGTTTTCCCGTTTGCTATGATCGATTTTTGCACGAAGTTATCTAAAACAGTGACAGCATCTTGAAGTGAACCAGCCTTTTCTACCATTCTGGGCGTGATTTTAGTCAGATTTATACAGAACGGAGTTATTGGGGTATTTTGTGGTTTACAATAACTTTGCTGCTTCTTTACCACATTCAACTTCTTCGTATCAAACACTACCCAGGAAAATTCAATGATTTCTGACTCCTCCTATCAAGACATATTTAGAGTCTGAATCGCTCTAGCACTGAAATGAAGACCTGTACCTTTTTAAACTGAACCTTTAAAGGATTGTCATTCTCATCGCACGTAGCTTCTAGATCGATAATTATAAGGTAATCATAAGGTATTTTCGAAGACATCTAAGACTTTGTAGCAACTGGTAAAGAATACTCAGTATATGCGATCCTTAACCTGCACACGTTATGATTCATTGCCAATTGTAATACTCCAACTTGAATTGGAACTTCATGATTAATTTAATCAAAATGCAGATTTTGACTTGATCGCCAAGCAACTCAATGCGTAGATCAGGAAACTAGTTTGCCAAGGCATTGTATCTCTTGGCTGCCTCATTAGGTGATGGCGGAATGACATAATAAAATTACCATTCCTAGTTAGAAGTGCTGCGATCGCGGCAATGCTGAGCAAGTACATTGACCTTCTGATATATGTACATAGGATACTTGGCAGGAAAGCACATTCTATCGAAATTTGATTTTGAATTTCACTTCTGTTGACGAACATTTTATCCCTTAAACTGGGAAATACAAGGTAATATGATGTAGTCGGACTCTAGTAAGCCAATGAATTTTCGGTGCTATGAAACAGCACCTCATATGGAGTGTGACCTGTTAACCCTATTATTATAGTATAGTTGACTAGAAATTCTCTTTTCTTGAGAAAGCCTAACATGATTGGCTTATACATATCGATCCCAGTCTTATGAGCATATTAAGTTATCAATTAGGCTTCAAAAATACGTGATCTAGAAATATTCAATTTACACAGGTCATTTATTTATTGTTAATCAGATTTTGGTAGGTAGATACAAGCCAATTCAGCACCTATTTATAAAGATAGCAGTCGAAGCAATGTTTCATAGTCCATCAAAATACAGCGACTTCTCTAACCCGCCGATACCGTTTCTCATTACATCAAAGTTATTTATACGAAACTTTATCCATTGTTAGAATTTAGTCCCTTCTGCAGCCATAAAAGCTCACTCCTATTGCTTTTCGAAGTATAACCTAACAACATAACCCTTTAGCTAGGCCTTTGTACAGATGTCAAGAACTCCGTTTGACAATAACTCATATCCTTCACCATACCCTCCAAGGGCTGGTGGCGATTCTACCTACCCTCCTCAGAATTACGACTCTGATCTAAATCCCTGGTCAACAAATCAAGCTAACCCGCACGTTCCGAATGCCTATGACTATTCGGACAACATCCCAAGTAGATATAATACTGAGACGCCTAATCCGTATGCTCAAAGCCCTGCATATTCATACCAACCACCAGCATCTGCGCAAGAATCACCTGCCCCGCCGAAAACCACTTATGGTGGTGCTAGCGCTTACGAACACAAGGAACCAACAGTTCCTAGCTCTACTTTATCGTCTAAGCCATCAACCTTAGGCCACGTACCGAGCATCACAACTGCTGGCACCAACAACCCTGTTCCATTGGCACCACTCCACGCGAATCGAGCACCAAATAGATGGAGAGTACTGTTACGCTTTATCGGTCTTATCGGAAGTATTGGTGCCTTTGGCTTTAGCGTGGGCGCCGGACCTGTAAGTGTGTTTCTTGAGTTTATTCACTCGACAAAAATTACTAACGCAGGAAATAGTATTCAGGAAGGGCTACGCCGTTTGCTGATAAATCTGCCATTATATTTCTTTATATTT
The DNA here is from genome assembly GCA_002104905.1 of Basidiobolus meristosporus CBS 931.73. Lineage (NCBI taxonomy): Eukaryota > Fungi > Basidiobolomycota > Basidiobolomycetes > Basidiobolales > Basidiobolaceae > Basidiobolus > Basidiobolus meristosporus. Next base: position 87,845 of record MCFE01000016.1, on the reverse strand, counting down.
GGTCGGCAGTTTCCATCATTGCACACGTATATTTCCTACTCAATATGTTAAACCGAAAAGTCAGAAATGGCTCTAAAGTTCCGCGTAAATGGCTACTTATCGCTGATATAGTCCTTGGTGTATGTTGGGGCTTTGACGTGGTTTTTCTTATTGCCAAGAATCATTGCCCAGTTGGAAAATTGGATGGCTGGTGTGATTTCTTCAACACAAGCATCTTTTTCGCCTTTTTGACCTTCGTAGCCACCGTAACATCCATATTTTGGGATCTATATGGATGGTACGTTGAGAGAAAACACCGACTGGCTTAACATTAATAACCCCAAACCTAATGTCAAAAGCAAAGCTCCATTATCATGTCTTCTCACCAATTTTATTTCTAGTATTTCTATTTTGAAACGATTCTTTAAAGACTTTTGGTAGAAGAGAAAACGTCAATTTTTAGCGTTAATGTATATAGCTAATCCAAAACTTGATAAAGTGAAAGCACCAGTGACAATACTTCCTGCTGACCGGCAGAACGGATATCCTCCATCTTTTGAATATTCTTCCGTGCTGTCAAAAAATAGGTTGCTAATTTAATATTACTTGCTTTTATTACCGGGTTGACGTTTAAAACTTGTCAAATTGAATGAAGCAGAAACCAAACTGTTTCAGAACAAGTTGGGGCTATACCCGCATACACCAACTGAGGAAGTCGCTAACCCAAAATAAACATGAAGAAATTACCATAGTGGGGTGTTCGCAACAGTAATGGCTATGTGAATCTCTTGCCTAATGGAGAAAACGATGGTTCCCGAAAATATCGAAATCAGCCATGACAAATTTCGGATATGAATTAGAGTTGCTCCTCAATCTGTTTCCTGATTTCAGCAGGAAAACCGTTCAACATTTCGTCAATTCTACCTTGCATTTCCGCAGTATCATTGACATGAGGGAAAGGCTCATCAGGAACGGGCTTGCCGAGGAACTTGCAAAGGGGCTCCCAGCCTTCCTTAACTTCGAAGACAAGAAGCTTATCCGCAGGTACTACTCGCTTCACTTCTTCAATGTGACTTTTGAAAAGCTCAATCATCCACTCCTTATCCTCGAAGCGGCCTTGGAAGCAACCTGTTGGCCCCCAAACTGTAGAATTGACCAGATCAGCTATTTGCAATGCCCGTTCATCGGCACTGCCAAGCTCAATGGCTTTGTTCATGACCTTGTGTAAGGTAAACACTGTATCGTAGCAGCTTTTATACCACTTTTCAGGATCGCGGACTGTGAGCACAACCTTGGCATCCGGGTATTTCTTCATCAGGTCCTTATACCACCAGCAGGCTGGATTGTCAACTGTGGCTTTAAAACCTTCAAAGATCTTATCCCAATTTGGCTTTCCTAGGTGATGATCAGAGACGATATGATGATGGTGAGAGGGAGCGTCGCTGAATGAGCTTTAATAACCCTTTTACCTTGAGTGACCTCAACCCAAAGAGGGGCGTAGCGGGATGGGTTCATCACTCCTTCAATCATATGAAAGGTAGGATATCCCAGCTTTTCAAGCGCAACCTTCATGGTTAATGTGCCGGTACGTCCAAAGCCGGCGCCGATGACATCTAGAGTGTTTTCAGTAGGCATGGTGAGAAGAATAGCGATAAACACCAATCCAAATTTCGGTCGCCTTAAATACTACTGTTTCCGTGTACGTAAACGTAACAATCAGTTAAGACATTTTACAAAACGTCATGCTATTACATAAAATAGTAAATCTCATTTGATCATGTTCTACAAATTAATCCAGCACCTACTGATGGTTATCCCCACGATACAAATGTGAAGCGGTGCTTGCTCGGCCCGTTAACGTCAAGTATGCCCGAGAAAGCATATTTGAGGTACCATTTTCCCGCAAGACTGTGGATGTCTCATCTTTAATCATGCTATTTGGTAAGTATTGTCTTCATAGGGGCACGAAAAGATCGAGAATCCAGTCAGGACAATAGTTTGTAAGGTACACAATTGCGCTGCAGCGACATCTTGCGCTATCTGATGTGATTGGGTTATGATACATCAACCAAGTTGCAGATTATGCGACAATTGAATTGTCAGGATTTCGATTTTATTGGCTATAAAGTGACCCAGTCAACAAGGTCATATGAGCGCTCCATCATTGTCCGGTAGCTATCCAATTACAAGACACGTACTGAAGGGGAGTTAGGCACTTATTGGAGCTTTTCAACTGATTGGAACAAGGCTTGTTCTTTATTCTGACTATGAAGAATGAAAAACGAAGAATACACTAGGCTTATAGGTGATGAGCAATTGTATATACAGATATTATCCGATTAATAATGGCCTACATGGAGATGTAGCCATTATTGACCCGGATAAAAGCACACATATGCAGAAGGTCAAATAGAATGTAGTTTCTTAACAAACAGGTTTAGATCTGATAAAAAATAAGCACAATCTCCTTATAAAACAATTATTATTATTTGAATCAGATAAAGTCCAACGTCGTTGCTTTCGCCATATGTTATAATGGTTCGCAACTCCAATGGGAATGAAACCTGTACTCGCATATGGTTAATCAAGTATTCTTGTCTGTAAATTATTACTGTATTATTGTCAAGTTACTACGGATGGCACCAAGACAGGTCATTATCCTAAATTGTGAAATTGATCAACGAAAAGCAATGCCGTCTAGTGCAAACACTGATGAACAAGTCCTATACCCTAGTATTTACATTGACATGACCAACAAGGGTCTATCCAGCGGTTCGTCTATATAATACGCGGTAAATCCCTAGCTTTCACCAGAAAATCATCTCTCTATCATGGCCAACTCTAGCAGACTTGAAGTCATAGGTGCCGGCTTCTGCCGTACTGGAACTTTGTCCACGAAAACCGCCCTTGACAAGCTTGGCTACAACACCCATCATATGGTCGAGGTGGGAAAGAACCCTGACGTTCAAGGTCCTCTTTGGATTGACGTCGTTGCTGGTACATATTCCAGCTTCTTCTTTACACGAAATGAACAGCATACTAATACAGTTTGAAGGAAAACCTAACTGGGACAAGATCTTTGAAGATTACACCGCAAGTGTTGACTGTCCTTCATTTTGGTGGTACAAGGATTTGATGAAGAAGTACCCAGATGCTAAAGTTCTCTTGACAGTTCGGGATCCTGAGAAGTGGTATAAAAGCTGCTACGATACCGTGTATAAGTTTAGTATGATGACAAAAGGCTTGAAGCTTGAGGGTGAGCTCGAAAAAATGAATGATATGATTGCTGCAATTGATGCAACTGTTTGGGGACCGACTGGTTGCTTCCAAGGCCGCTTCGAGGATAAGGAGTGGGTGATTGAGCTTTTCAAAAGTCACATTGAAGAAGTGAAGCGAGTTGTACCTGCGAATAAGCTTCTTGTCTTCGAAGTTAAGGAAGGCTGGGAGCCCCTTTGCAAGTTCCTCGGCAAGCCCGTTCCTGATGAGCCTTTCCCTCATGTCAATGATACTGCGGAAATGCAAGCTAGAATGGAAAAGTACAAGGCAATGTTGCCAAAGTAAGCATTTGAATAGTAATCAACTAGATGCTTCTGTTAGTCAATGCTGAATATTCTCATTAACTGAAGTTCTGAATAAAATCGGATTTTTGAGGTAATATTTGGATTGACAGCAACATGTACTGAACGAAAAGAGATAACAGTTGGTATGATAAATATCGTTTTAGTTACTGATTTTCATTTGAGCAGACTCATTCTATTTGAGGCAAGTAAATACATAGATTTTATGAAGGAAAAGACACGCTTGGGCTGGTGCACATCTGCGCAATCAGGATACTACAAGTGTAGAGCTGTGGCGATTCATTTGAAAATCAAATCCAAGTGATTCAGATTATAGTAATTGATCAACACGCGACTGGTACTACAGATTCTGGGAGTTTGACAAAGATGACATAGCGTTTCTGGTGATATGGGAGTTTCTAAATCCGAGATAACTGGGGGTGGGATTTTAAGGAGATATACGTATATTGATCCCCGAAATATGCTCTCAGCCACTCTTAAATACACATCGACACTTTATGATTCATCGTGCCACAGATCATATGATGGCAATAGTACCAGCTATGAACGAAGCTAAAACGACCTGCGTAGGCTCAACAGCATTTTATTCTACCTCCACGGCTGCGATTGCTAACAATGTCTAACAGAACCGTACTAATCGGCTTCCAAGGAGCAAGGGGAGCATACGCGGACAACGCGGCCCGACATCTATTTGATAACCAGGCTAGTTTTCGTGGAAGTTCTTTTGAGACTATCCCATTTGACAAGCTAGCCACAATGTTTGCTGCTGTTCAGTGTGGTGATATTCATCAGGCTATACTTCCTGTAGAAAACTCTCTTTCTGGTACCATGCACGCAAACTTCGATAAGCTTCTTCAACTCAAACCTCGACTCCATGTGGTTGGCGAATATGTGTTTCATGAACCATACTGTTTGGTTGCTTTGCCGGGTACTTCACTGGAAGATATCACTGAGGTCATGAGTCATGTGCATGTATTGGAGCAATGCAAAGATTACCTTTACTCCTTACCGAACGGCCCCTCTATTGTATTAGCACAGGGCTTGAGCACGGCCGATTGTGCCAGTATGGTGGCAGAAAAAGGTGAACGTACGCTGGCTGCAATTGCCTCCCAGCAGGCAGCTCGTTTGTATGACCTGGAAGTATTAGCTACGGGTATCGAAGCAAATCCAAATACATTTACTAGATATTTCTTGATTTCGAAAGATCCCATAAGGCCAGAGCGTCATATGATGCCGAAAACATCATTTGCCGTAATTATGCCTAACAAACCAGGCGCATTATTCAAGACTTTGGGCAGCTTTGCGATGAGGGATATTAATGTATTAAAGATCGAATCTCGTCCTTCAACCAGGACAATTAGCTACTCCGCACCTTGGGAATACATCATTTACATTGACATAGACGGAGCGGCCGAAACCGATCCCTTGGTTGAAAGAGCAGTAGACAACTTGAAGGAATTCGCTTCCGAAGTAATTGTATTGGGCGCGTACCCACGATACGTTCAAGAGATTAGAAATACCACCATCATATCCAATTAAGCTACCAACCCAAATGCCTGAAGACATCACTTTGCTAGAAGTCCTGTTCAATGTTTCTTCGCAAATCTCATATATGCCTAGAGAGCACATAGTTGGATTCACATGCCTCGCTACATTAACTTTCCATCATATGCCACAAGCTTCCTAGATGCTCCACGACACCCACAAACAAATAAGTTATGGATTTTATTAAATTTGCTTGGAGATATTTGAATTGTAATAGTAGCATGGATATTGTCCATGATATGTTGGTACTATACAATCGGTCAATTGTCAGATCACAATGACAAGTCACGCCGTCTACTGTAACGAAAATAGGTTATTGTCCTGAGGTTGCGTACAAGAGAGCGGCCACATGGGAATTTCTTTATCCACTGCTTTCATGGCAGATTTAGCTGATATCCCATCATAGTAGTGGCTCCTCATGCTAGCTTCTTGAGAACTATCATTGACGTATAGGGTATACTTATGATGATCATTTTTCAGAGGCAAGGAAATTCTGATGAGATGCGAACTCAGAATCGTGGAAAAACCGACTTGATAAAATTTGCATAAGATGTGACAGTACTTTAATCAAGTTATCAAATGATTTCAACCACGATTTTTCAAGCTGACTGGAGTATATATACATTTCAAAAAGCGCATGTTTGCATCACGGCTCTACTTTGTAATATCTTCGAGAAATATGTAACTTCGTTCACCTAACTTCTTTACACTGCCAATGTGAAGCATTAACTTCATTCCCTCGCAAATATTAGGGTAAAGCGAACACCCACAAGGAGAGCTAGTACGAGGGTACATATAATGTGTTGTGGGGGTTCACAGAGTAGCGCTTAATTCAACCGTTCTCTTATCTTTTTAGAGCGCGGAGGCAGCAAAAATGGAAGAGAATGTAAGGGTAGATGACTCACCAAGACGCCTACTTACGCGTCGCTCTACCGCGAACAGAAGGGCAATCGAAGTATGTATGAGTGATGATAGTTCGGAATGTTCCTTTCTGGAAAGCAAAAACGTTTATCAAAATACGACTCATGGGCCAGAGGACTATCTTTATATGGTTGCAGCGGGATCTTAACCAATTTTACCTCATTTCCAGGAGGAAGAATCAGAGGAAGAATCCACTCCCCCAAGGAAAAGGGAAAAGAAAGAATCCAGCGTTAAGCACAAGGAGAAAGACACGAATCGTGGCGATGAGGAATTCGACGAGAAAGACGAACTCAACATTATGAACATTTTGGCTGTCAAAAAGCCCTTCAAAAACCCCAAATACAAGCCCAGCAAGAAGTTCAAGACCTTAAAACAAGTCCTTTCTGCAGAAAAAACTCTACCTATCCCTGCGGACTACCCTACTTGTAAGTACCCTTTGGTAGGTTATCACCACTCTGTTTATTCTACGTGCTGATGACTTTTGATGTCAGATTCTAGCTTAGAAGCTCCGCCCTCAGTTATTCCACAAAAAAAATATTGCGATATTACTGGTCTCGAGGTATATCTTTAGTTCATATCTCTATGTTTTCTTCAGTGCTTACATGGATTTCTGCAATAGGGAAAGTACACGGACCCTAAAACTAGCCTTCGCTATCACTCAGCTGAAATCTACGGCGTAATCAAGAACATGACTACAGGCGCGGTTCAAGATTATCTAGGTGCGCGTAATGCTGCTGTGGTACTCAAGTAACCAAGCTTCATCCAAACCACTGTACAGTACTGATAAATGAAGGAATGTTTGCCAATTCTTGATCCCTGATTGAATCCTCAATGAATAAAACGACTGTTGTACACACTCCAATTCAATAACATGTTTGTGGCGGCCGTACAAGGTCCATTATGTCGTATAAATATTGCTCGTGTGTGTTCAGCATTGACATGGACAAGTGAACGATGTTCAAAAAGTCTCTTTCACCATGGAATGCAAAGCCGTCTGAATACCACTCGGCTACTGGAGTGGTTTAGAAATACAACTGTCTATCACGTACTTTTTCCTGGAGCTTCCGTGTTAACTTTATTAACTATCAAGCTTCAATCGGATATTTGATAATAACAAGATGTGTTTAAGTAATGCACATTAGGAGATCCAGAAAATGAGTCTGGTGTACGAGGCTTTAAAGATCATCTAGGCCAGAGAAGGAAGTGCGCCAATGCCCTTGGTAGATGTTCTTTTATTGAGTATGGTGTCGAGTAATAGTAAGGGAAATGGCTATGTATGTGATCGAGAATAATTAATCCAAACTACATCAATCTTTGTCGGCTAGTGTATGAAGTTACTCCACCATTGGTCACGGTGCGTGTGTATTTCAACAAGAGGGCATCTCGCTTCTTTCCTAGTGCAAGGTCAGATATAAATGGGAGAATCTCATGTGCCTCCCACTTGGGTTTCAATAAAAACAACTGTCGGAATCGGGCAGCTGGATCTAACGGAAGTGAGGAACTTGGGAAGTAGGTGATGTAACGCTCTCTATTTACAGCCACTTCAGTATAATAGAGACCCTATGCAATCCGTCGAGAAAGAGTGAGCAAAACTGGAGACTCCAAAGGCATATAATGTATTCCTGGCACATACCTGAAGTAAGTTGAGATCAACCGGGAAAGTTTCCACTTTCTTTTGCCATGTATCCATAAATATGGCTTCAGGCCATTTCTGATCTTTTCGCTCTTCTAATAAACATTCCCCAATGAACCGGCTTACTTTCTTCTTGTCCAAACTCAGTGTATCATCTATTGGTAAAATAAAAGATTGGCGGTGGAGTCAAAAATGGTGTGGGATGAGCTCCTACCTGAGTTTGGGTTCGAGAAATTGATCAAACAATGTGTTACAATGAACTCGGGGATTTCAGCGTCAACTAGCTCTTTCGTAAACCGAGTTGGTTCGAGTGCTTCTAAATTCAGCTCCTCCGCGTGGATCAGACTAAGGATCAATTCCAATACAACCGACAGATACCGCGGGTCTATCATTCTCCAGTAGCCTTGGCAATAGTACATTAGAATATTCCCACCATATTGTCAAGAATCGAACGTTTGAACATACCCTCTATGCAAATCGCATTTATTTCCTTCAGACCGCATCTTATCTCTTCATCACTAGCTTGAACAAGTGCTTGCAAATCTTCCCATCGATATAGAGTCTTGGAAAACATGTTAGCCATTCAACCATGTGCTGCTAAGCTGCCAATGGTACCATACCTGCTTGGCTGTAACTTCTGAATCGATGCTTGGCCCTTGATAAAGAGTAGTACAGAGCAGTTGTGACAGTTTGCTCAGTTTTGGAGGAATTTGAATCAGCTCGACAACCGAATTAAGTTTATCTACAATCTGATATGGAACAGTTCCATCGGTAATGGCGCCGTGCATTAGAGCAACAGGTTTATCCGGCTGGGGGGTCACAACGAACAACGAATTCGAGGTAAGTACTTCTTTCAGCTGGTAAGTTTCGTTTGGTGTACAAAAAACTGCCTCTTCTTCCCGGCTCCCCCGAATCGAGAAGCTATAAAAAGGATGAAACACCTTAGTGCGCATTCCATTGCGTCAAAGAATAGTCCCCTCTTCTCGAAGAGTAAGATGGATATCTTATTCTCCTTGTGGTAGACATCCCACTTACTTGATGGTGAAGCCTGATTGCTGACATTCTTCTATTTGATCTTCTACGCTAGGCGGAATTTCAATAAGCTTGAACGTGTCTGGTGTGTAATCGTCTGGAAAGAACAGAGTTCCTGGCTCCGGCATATTAGGTAGGCTTGAATAAATGTATTAGTTCGGCAGGAAATGTGAGGCAGCCGGCAGTTATATCAGATCACCAGCAACGTACCATACTGTTTTCGATGTTTGTTTGTTTACAGGATTTTCACTTGATTTCTGATGATCCACGAGTGATTTTGGGTTGATTATGGCTGATTGCATTCCACTGCTGATGTGAGTGTAGGAATGGATTTATTGGAAGATGATAACAATCATAAAAGTATTATTCACTCGACTATAGATGGAGTCAGCCCAAATAGTAATAATAACTGACGGATGAGTGATGAGTGAGGGATGAGGGATGTGCAGTAGTTGATTGTGATTTCCCTCTTGAATAAATGCTCTATTATTTGTTCAGCTAGTCTTGATGTAGGAAGCCTCGGCGTCTATACAGATTCGACCATTTGATAGCCTGCTCGATTGCTGTGATGCAACCAAAATTTGCGTGCTTCATCCACCCAAAAAACGGAGGAAGTAAGAATAATTAAGTAAACGAAATCGGAAAATGCCAGGCTTTCGGTTTGAAAAATTGTTTGAAAGAACGGAATGTAAATCACAAAGAGCTGTCCCACCAGAGAACCGATTACTGCGTAATTGAACATACGGTTGGAGAATAACTTCAACTTGAAGATCGATTTCTTGTTTGATCTGCAGCTCATAGCGTTGAACATATCAAAGAGAACGAAGCACGTGAAGGTCTGGTAAAGAGCAGCAGTTAGGCAATGCTGAAAGGTTGATGAATACGCAGATTGGGCTTACCATTGTGGTGTCTCTAGCGGTGATGCCATCATCATTCATTTCGTGGATATATACATATAGAGTACCAAGAACGATGATGGCTGCTTTGGAGAGAACTCGGATTAATAAATCCCATGTAAGAATCGGTGCATCTTTACTACGAGGAGGCTTGTGCATAACATCTTTGTCAACAGGCTCAACACCAAGCGATTGCGCAGGCGGGCCGTCCATGATAATATCTAAAACCAATGGTTAGTTGATGTCCATATATATGCTTACTTGGTTACTTACTGATCCACAGAATCTGCATAGCATTGAGAGGATTAGGCAGGCCCATAAAAGTTGATACAGCAATCAGAGTGAGCGCAGCAATGCTGGTGCTTAACTGGAATGTAAGGAAGTTTTGAATATTGTAGAATATCGATTTTCCTAAAAACAATATTCTATTAGAATTGAAGTATAGTTGTTTGTTTCCGGGTAGGCACACCTTCTTCAATAGCAGCGAGAACAGTAGAGAGATCATCATTGACCAGAATCATATCGGCCGCTTCCTTGGCAACATCTGTTCCACTTTCACCCATGGAAATGCCAATATCGGCTAAGCGTAAAGCTGGAGCGTCATTTACTATAGAAAAAAAATTAAGCTGAATATCAAAACCATGGCTTATGCTTAGGTAAGCTTACCACCGTCGCCGGTCATTGCAACTACTGCACCATTAGCCTGATAAGCGCGGATAATGGCCATTTTGTGTCTAGGAGTGGTTCTAGAAAATATCGACACGTTGGTGATAATTCTTTTGAGTTGCTGTTCGTCCATAATATCAATCTCTGGTCCAGTCAAGCACCCAATCGCTGGGTTAAATGGAATTCCTAGCTGCTGTGCAATTGATTGCGCAGTTTCGCCTGTACACATAACTTTTTAGAACGCATTACCAAGATTTTCGTAGTACCAAAGCAAGTTACCAGAGTCGCCAGTAATCATAACTAGCTTTACGCTGGCCGCCAGGAGCTGGTTTACGACACGGTGTATACCTAAATGATATTGTTGGATTAGTATTGAGTGTAGTAAAATCATGGATATTATATCCGAATACCTTCACGAGGAGGATCGTACATGGTGACAAATCCAACAAAGGTCAATTCTTCCGCTCTTTTCCCATAAGCCATAGCGATCACTCGAAGTCCACAGTTCGCACATTCGCTTGCTTTTTTAGCGATTTCTAGTCGCTCAGCGCTGGTCAAAGGACTTGTCGAACCTTCGCCGTTCAAGAATGTGGTACATTTCTCCAAAACTCGTTCAACAGCTCCTTTAACATAAAATTGCTTTGCTTCGGTCGCACCACTGTACCAAACACCCATCCATTTCTGATCCGAGTTGAAAGGAACCTCAGAGATGCGAGTAAATATCTAAGAAAAGATGAGTCGAAGTGCTTAAATCGTGGGTCGAAGGTTCGTACTTGCCTCTCTCTCATCAGGAATATCGGCTTTGGAAAGAAGCTCGATCAGAGCGATCTCTGTTGATTGCCCAAAATATTCACCGCGATCGTTTTTTCCCGAGTTGTTGCATAGATTTCCGATTCTGATAAGCATTTTCAGCGGGCTATTTAACAAGAGTCGCTCCTGGTTGATATCGATAATTTGGCGACTAGCTAAAGTGTATATTTTGGTCACCACCATCTTATTCATCGTTAAGGTTCCAGTCTTATCGGCACATATAACATTAACGGAACCAAGAGCCTCCACCGAGGGGAGTTTTTTAACAATGGCCTTTCGGTTTGCCATCCGTAATACACCAAGAGCTAGAGTGACCGTGACAACGATCGGGAGCCCCTCTGGAATTGCAGCAACAGCAAGACTAACTGAGAGATCCTAAATATCAGCCAAACTATATCGAATAATCGCATTAGTCCTCTCACTGTACCTCCAATGGTGAACATATCGAGCCAGCTACGCCCTTGAACCACTCCAATCAAGACGATCACTCCAATAATTACAAATGATAGATAAGATAGTTGCTTTCCAAGCTGATCCATGTTGTTTTGCAAGGGAGTTTTGGGTACTTCAACCTGCGACACGTTATCATTAACAATCGATACGTGTTCGACAATTAGTATACAAGCTACTTACTTCCTCCATCATGGAATAAACTTCACCAAACTCGGTCTGCTTCCCTGTCCCGACAACGATTCCCAATCCATGCCCTATTATTGATAATGGGTTAGGGTTCATCGTCTACCAGCAAATTACGAATGCCGTATAACGAACCGTTTCGAATCAAGGTACCCATAAAAGCAATGTTAGCTCTTTCAGCAATATGGAGATCGGTAAACATGTTGTCTTTAATTGCGTCCGTATGCTTCTGGCAGGGTTTGTTCTCTCCTGTTAGATTGGATTCGTCAATCTCCAAGTTCACGGACTAACAATGTGTTCAAAGACGTATAAGAGAACTTTGCTAATGGATAGACATCGGTGGTGGTTCTATTCACTTACTTCGATTATGCGCACATCCGCAGGAACTCTGTCACCAACTGAGAATTTGACGAGGTCCCCAGGAACCAGTTCGTTTGCCAAAATTGTCCTTAACTTTCCATCTCTACTCAAAAAGAAATTCATCTATATATGCAGGAATAATGATGTGAAATCCATCAAGTACACTAACCGAATAACGTGAGAGTGATGAGGAACAAGCTTTGCTAGTGCTTCGAGAGACTTTTCAGAGCGCTGCTCTTGAATGAAAGCAACTAAAGATATCCGGTAAGTATGGTTGATAGCAAGATCGGTTGAAAAGCTAGACTATACCAGTCACCACGATAATTATAGCCTATATAGGGAATTTGGTATGAGTAAAGTAAAATAGTCATCGATGTAGAGCCAACTTACCAAGGTAATGCTAATTGCGTCATCGAATTGGCCTATCACTGCAGATACGGCGGCGGAAGCAAACAACAATAATATTAACGGATTCGTAGCAAAGGCTTGCCAAAACTTGGCTAGAATGGATTCCTGCTCAGCTTTTTCGAAATCATTATACCCATAAAGTGCCAAGCGTTCGGCCACCTGCTTGGGCGCCAGGCCAATGGTAGAATTGGTGTGGAGCTCAGCGATAGTATCATCTACACTATACCGAGCATACATTGCTGAAGGGCTTGTAGCCTTGGTTGGTAAGCCGTCCATTACACTTGATTCAACTCAGCTGATTAACACGGAGGATACTAGTTCTTTGCTTTGCTGAAAGCCTTAGAAATAACTATTAAAATGGGATCGAGGTAAAAGGAACTAGGGTATTTAATATAGTAATCTAACTCAATATTAAAAGAGGTAATTATAGAAGTTTATTGAGAGAATTCCATCTCGTCCCATCGTTTACCCATATAGCCTTAATTGAAGAATAGAATAGAGATCATGTTATTACAAGATACCAATGCACCACAATACTCTAAACCAATTAAGTTTAAGAGGGGGATGAAGGATCTTGCAAAGGTACATGATTGATTCATATATGTCTGCTGTAAGGTCAAAATAAGCAATTATTTCTGATAGCCCATGATTGTGGTACGCCGATAGTTTATTATAGGAATCAATGGCTAAGGAGATCGATGAGCAGAGAAAATCTTCCAAGGGGTGCATTAAGGATCGCTGTATAAGCATCGCAATGTGTGGTCAACCAAATACGTGAAACTGTAAATATCACTAGGATTCAAGGTAATATGAATAGAGGAAATGCTTGTAAAACATAGGCACACCCACTCTTGCCGAATCATTTGAGCACAGAGGCAGATTATAAAACCTTATCCTGTCATGTCGCTTATCCATGACATTTAGAAACCAGAGCCCATCGCGAATAAACGAATCACCCGGGTATCCATATCCATTACTGCTGCTACGCTATACTGATTAGAATACCATCTCGATTGAACACCATACTCTGCAAATACAAAACGGTCTACATGGAACAAGTACGCATATTTATAACTTGGAATGAAAAACTTGAATTCATGTTTGGTCATTCTTCATAGCCCCATGAAACGTTTGATCCAGGTGTAGAGCCTAACCAGAGTGAAAATCGATTATCAAATACGAGTACAATGAATTTGAAATGAAATAAATCAAATTGAGCTTAGCTTATCAGAAATATCACTCCATACAGTCAAGGTTTTTCTTTTTGCGTAACTGCAGCAATATAGCAATTTGGCGTGGTGGTAACGGTATGGTAGACAAGCGACGATTTGAAGTGCATGAAAGTGTCGCATTTCTTGCGTTACGTCATTCACCAGAGTAAATACACCATCACTAAGGTTTCATGAATCCAACGTTTTCTGTAGCTGATGTATGATCAGAGTGGTCTATGTCCGACGATTTGAGGGCTAGCTATAACTGGTTTCAATCTACTAGTTTGAGCACATTCCATCATACTTTGTTGGCAAATATCAAAACGCAGCACAACGATTGCTTTAAGGATAACCAGCATTGTTTTTACCAGGTATTTAGTGGGTTATGCATCCCAAGTAACTAAAATTTTTGCACCCAACATCGAGAGCAAAGGAATAGAATTATTTATAACCTCAAGCAAAAAGGCTATTTCTAGGAAGCAATCTTGAAGCTCCTATATTTCTTGTTAACATTGTATCATGTCCGCTATTAATCTGACTATGATCACTGTACACTACCTTTAAATAGCTATAGGGTATTTATTTGAAGGCATTCGTATTCAAGTTGAAGGTATAAGCAATGATCTCCACCAAAACACTTTGGGAATTGTTTAATAAAAAATCTTCTGATTGGGTTTCGGTCCAATCGCAATGAAGTACCGCCTTGAAAGGTGAGCTTTACAATTGCATTCATATATAATAGGAATAGCGGTGCACTGGTTCAGCATCTGAAGGCATTCAGGATACACATGACTTTGCTTTTCGATGTCAAACAGTAGCATGGGTTTCAACATCATCATGTCAATTCTAAGAACACATGGCCTGATGGACATGTAATATTGCAGATATGAAGGAAACTTCCGGGAAATTGTCCAACTAACGATGTGAGATATCTCCGGAAGAAGCAAATCTAAGGCTCGTCAGGACTTCACTAAAATTTTAATTTCCACTCGAGGTAATTTATGGGACATATGTGTGCTTGGTCTATTTGATGCGGAAAGTAGGAGTTTTGGCAGCATTCAGAATCCGTTGATGGGCCGTTGACAATATTGGATTAGATGCTAGCCAAGGGCAGTAGGATATATGACGGAGATAATTGCTTTGCCTACCTGATGCATCCGAAAAGTTCTATATATTAGCAAGTGAAAACCACTTGGGCAATCATTCAAAGCCTATTCCCTACTCATTCAGTGTGATCAGTCGGCCGAGCACAAAATCACTTCATTTAAAATTTATATATTTACATTCCGCGCAGTCAGCTACACAATAGAAAGCACTCACCAGTCCAACCAGCCGAAATCCAGTATCGAAGATGTTCAAATTGCTCTGTCTGCTATTAACCGTTGGACCAAGCCTACATCAAGTAAGCGGACAAGGAAAAGCGACGCCATTCTGCGTTAACGAATATGAAAAAAATTCCAGAAACTGCGGGAAGTTTCAATTTACCCCAAAGAAGGAAAACTGTAAGGTCGATGAGAAATCCACCAAAGAATTTTATAATATAGAGAGGTGGCCAGCTGCTAGAATCTCTTCGAGAGCCAAAAAATTCGCGGAGATTATAACCAATGTATTTGAAAATGGCGATGAAGTCTACGGTTATGCAGCATGCGAGAGATTGAATGATGGTAGAGGATTCACATGTGGTAGAATAGGCTTTACTTCTGGTACTGGTGACGCTCTAATTGTGCTCCAAAAATATGAAGAAATTGCTCCACGCTCTGTACTATCAAGATACATCCCTACTCTGGAAAGAATCGACACATTAGCCCAATGCGACTCAAGGCGCGACAACACAAGTGAACTAGTCGATTTCGACAGGGCTTGGATAAGGACATCCTGTCATGATGCAAGATTTAACAGAATACAAGATAGAATCAACGATGACATGTATTTCACACCGGCATTGAAATTTGCAAGGAAAATGGGAATCCGAAGCAACCTTGGGATGGCCATTTTCTATGACACAATTATTCAACATGGATGGCAGATGAACGAAGCAGATATTAACTTGGTTAAGATATTGACAGTGACAGGGAAGAGAGGCTACATGTCAGAGAAACAATATTTGGAGAAATTTTTGAAAACAAGACGGCAACTGCTGTGTTGTTATCCCGATGATACTTGGCCCCCATCCGCTGATCGTGTTGCTGATCTCCAGGATGTAATCGCAAAAGGTGACTTGAGCCTTGGAAGGCCTATCTATCTCCCAAATTATGGTGTTCGAGTCACTGGCAATGAGATAACCAATACACCTGGACCACAGTGCAGATAATTCACAGGATTTGAAATCGATTCAGTCTGTACGAACCTAGATGGTGGACCCTGACGTACATTACGAGAAACTTCTTAATGCTCCCGAATCCCCTTATTTACTTACCCATCTCACCGTTTCGAAAGATGTCACTAGAGCCATAGAATAGCACACCACAATATCTGAAACCCCCCCCCCTCATAAATTCCTATTTACCATCGCTCCTATGTCACAAGTTTTTCAACAATCAATACAGTATGTGACAATCGATTTCCATGATTTTGACTTCATTTACCGATTTCAATTATCTACATCTATGTTAGTGGATTTTCAAGTGATTCCAAACAGCCTAATACTTATTATCCGGAGAATAGGTGAACCTAAATTTCAGTGGTTTATTGCAGAAGATACTCTATTCATGATACGCTCTGTATGCCAAATGGAATACTGAGCAAATCTAGAGCACTACAAGTTTTGAGTTGCATCGGATATCCTCCGTCATGGCTCACTAGCTCTTATATTGTTGAAAGTTTGACGTGGGAACAAAGCCTTGTCTGTAGTTCAATGATTGTTACGGGAATCTTAGGGTCGAATGTGGCGGGGTGCAGCTATTGATACTACTAATATTGATACACTTGTGGCTGCCTGGATTTGAGTAACCTTAGATAATCATTGTATTGTACCAAGACCCTATAGATATTCCGCATGCGCTGTACTTATGGTGTTACATGCTTATAGATGACGTTTACTCTCCACTAGCTTCCTATGCCACCCGTTCCTTTAGATCCAACAAAGTGTTCTCATTTAAGGAATAAGCACACTTCCTATGCATACAGCGTCCCTCAACCTTGACATATAAAATCGCAATATAAATATTCTAGGAATAAAGCTCAACGAAATAAGATGAAGCTTGTGGGAAAATACATGATTATCAGCAGCATCACCTTCGAAGAGTAGTTTATAGATTAAGATGATCGACACAGTAAACTTGACTTCTATTATCACATTTGATCCTCGTCCCTGGTTGATAATCTATTTTCGCGGGAGTGTATCATAGGGAATCCCACCTGACTGCCGAGAATGAATAAATATCTCGTCGGGTAGGATGGTTTCTCCATCATACGCCCCTCTATCCTACACTCACATTCATATTTCAAGAGGCCTGCTTTTCAAGATGACTGTTGACCACAAGCTTTGCATGATTCCTGGACCAATCGAATTCCATGAGGATGTATTGAATGCTATGGCAACCCCTGCTTGCTCTCACGTTGACCCTACATTCATTCCAATTTTTGGAGAATGTATTGAATTGGTTCGTAAGGCATTCCTTACCTCCGGCCAACCCTTCATTATTTGCGGCTCTGGAACTCTGGGCTGGGACATGACTGCTGCCAACCTGGTTGAGGCTGGTGAAGAAGTTTTGGTTTGTAACACTGGTTACTTCGGCGATCGATTCGGTGAATGGTAAGATTTTGCCTGTGAACATTTCTCGGATCGACTAAAGCCAACATTTTTGAAGTTTCGAGACTTACGGTGCCAAGGTTACCCATGTCAGATGCCCCATTGGCAACGCCACTGCTGTTGAGGATGTTGCTAAAGCTTTAGAATCCAAAACATTCAAGCTTGTATCCATTACTCAGGTCGATACTTCCACTGGAGTCTTGAATCGCGTCAAAGAAATCACCAAGCTAGTGAAGGAAAAGTCTCCTAATACTCTTGTTGCTGTTGATGGAGTTTGCTCCATTGGTGCCGAAGAGCTTCGTATGGATGAATGGGGAGTAGATGTTGCCCTTACCGCCTCCCAAAAGGCTTTGGGAGTTCCCCCTGGCTTAGCCGTCTTAGCCGCATCCAAGAAGGCTATCGAGGCTTTCCAAAATCGTAGCACCCCTGTTCCCAACTACTATGCTAACTGGACTCGCTGGTTGCCAATCATGAATGCCTATGAATCTCGCAAACCTGCTTACTTCGCCACTCCTGCTGTTCAACTTGTAAAAGCTCTTCATGTTGCATTGAAACAACTGACTGGTCGTGGTATGGATAATGTTTTCGAAGCTCATCGTGTGGCATCCAAGAAATTTAAGGATACTTTGGAATCATGGGGTCTTAAACTCGTCCCTACCAGTCGTGATGTTGCTGCCAATACCATGACTGCGGTCTACTATCCCGAAGGTATTGCTGCCACCGATTTATTGCCCAAGATCTCTGCTCATGGAGTTGTTGCTGCCGGTGGTCTTCATGTTGAAATCGCACCCAAGTATTTCCGTCTTGGTCACATGAGCATCTCAGTTCTTGAACAGGAACGTGGTCACTTGGATACTACTTTGAAGGCTGTAGAGAATGCTTTGAAGGAAAATAGCTATAACTTTTAGATTCGTAGGATTGTGGGTGGAAACCAGCAATACCGATCTCGAATATCCATTTGGATACGCAATATAATAAGCATGTAAAATTGACTCATTGTTTGAAATAAACGCCAACTCAGCTAATTATCCTATTATTTTATTTCGAGTGTTCTGTGCCTACCACAAATCAGGTCATGTTTGTCCTTTAGCAGACTCAATATGTGTGTGGAAAGATCAGCGAAGCTTACAAGCCGCGAATACATGTTCAAATTAAAGATTCGTATTTTTATTTTTGTTTATTAACAGAAATTTGGGAGAAAGGATTCGAGTTGACCATCGATTATAGGCGACGGAATTGTTGAGGTAGTAGGAAGCCAAGTGCGAATCAATGGGGATTTCGTCGGCAAGTTGTAGATAAATACGATTGTAAAACATGACTGCACCTCCTCTAATCAGTCCAGAGAAATACAGAATATGAGATTTTGGCACGCTTTTGGGATGTGTGGTTAAAGAGAAAGAGACAGAGACAGAGTTAACATTTGATTCTACACTAAGAATACATGGAAATTAAAAGAGGAAATTGGAAAATATAATTCCACATAGACGGTAATGTTCTCAAAAATAACCGTAATGAAATAAGGATAATATTCTTAATGAAAAAGGTAAATACAGAGGAATGTTTTAGGAAGGACTACAGTACCGAAAATGTTGGTAATTTTTGATCGACGCTGCATTGCATTGATTGTGACAACTATCCAGAAGTCAGCTCAACGTTTTTCAATGGTCGACGTTGCTGAGGTCAACAAGTAATGTTCTAACACGGAATAGGATGTCAAAATAACAAGGGTCAATCGATAGCCAGCGTTTATCCAGAACATGTCATTGAACGTGTGGGTAGCCACTGGATACAGCTCCATAAGATCAAGGTCAGTCAGACCCAAGATTGGAACGAGGATAGGAAGTGCGGAGGCGAATAGTAAGAGCAGTGCGGTGTTGGTGAGCAATACCAGCGTCGAAGTATTGTGGATCTTAGGCTTGAGTTTACTGAACCATGTGCTCTCGTAGCATCCTACTAGAAACGTAATCACGAAATACACCACCAACACAAACTCCATGAATGCCACGACGTATCGAGATAATGGGAGCTGAGACAACGATAGTGGGATCGAACTTAAAACACGGGCTCGGTGTTGTTCTATGGTTTCGTATGATTCAGATATGGAGAATATGTTTTTGGTTAAAGTGATGGCTACAGTCCATACGAAAAGGAACCACACTGCAGTATTTAGCGTGAATAGAACTACGAAGCTGGTGTTTCGATAAAGTGGCGACTGGTTAAGGTGCTTTTCAACTTTACGTTCCTGACGCTCCAATGCTACTAATCGCTTACGTAATTCTCTAATGTTGTCCCCAATCTCTGCACGATTAACTGAGCCGGAAAGTCTACGTAGCGCAAAAGTACTATTCTTTTGGTTCGAGTCATACCCCCTGCGAAGCTTGGTTAGGTGGTAATCCAATTTTTGTTGGCATGCGTTTCTTTCGAATTTCAACTCCGTTAAATACGCTCTGAGCTTCTGGCGATGGTTTGGTTTAAGTGGTAGCGTGTGAATCCATTTGAACAAAACCAAAGCGCCTTTTGGTACCATTTTGATTGACAGTAAGGCAGTTGTGATAAAGGTGCCCCAGTGGAGCACGACCGCATGCTCTTCGTTCCAGCCAAAAAGTTGTTGTAGCACAGAAATGAAGGTATAGACCAAAGTTGAGACGAGTAGAAAGACTATTATCGCTTGCCGAGATTTTTGGACGAATGATCGAAGTAACAGATCAGTCTCCAAATAAAAATATGCAAACGGTACCAGACCGAATAAAGAAATCGTGTTTCCGAAAAAAGCGTATCGTGCGATGGTAGACAGAAGATCAGCATCCAGCCAATACAACCAGTCGTTCTGAGCGATTATCGGAAGTAAACAGAGAATCATCACTGTTACAGGGATGAATACGAGTGTAATGAAAGCCAAAGTCAAGCAACAGACGCAAATTAGCTTGGGTAGCAAAGAATGTGCATCGTCGTCTTCCCCTGTAAAGCGAGCTTGACGTTGAAACTTTTGAGTGAGCAAATAAGCAGGGACACACACAAATAAGAAATACAAGAATGTTAAGATGTTTTCCCTCAGTATTTGGTAAAATTGCTCCGAGGGATCGTGTTGATGTAACATCATATCAAAGTAACCTATGTATCCAGTTTACAAGACCCACTGGATGCCAGAGTGAAGTGGAAGCGAACCTGGTATATTGAAGGTAAACTTTATGGTTGTGGAAGGTTTAGTGGTAGGTTATGTGCAAGTGAATAAATAATATAATTAGGTTATATGGGTGCCTCAACTGTGTTTAGTTTACAATTTCGAAGATTTGGTGTCACTTCATTTGGTAAAAAGAAAAAAACATGGACTTTGGAATGTTAGTTTGGATTATGATCTCCGCAATGAAAACATTAGAGATATCAAAATCCAATTAAAAGGCACTCAATCTCCTATCACGTGATACTCGGGATCAACAATCTGTAACAGTTGTGAACTTGTGTAAACCAATGAATCGAATGTGAAGATCACAAAATAGCACCATCCCCTTGCATTGAGTAATAAATACGAACCGAGGCCTATATACCAAATGCTCTCCGGGCTCGGTGTTCACCACCCTTGATGGTACCATTCCCACTGTGGATCGGCCAACCGGTAGTATGTCTGTTGCGGTACATTGCAGTGAGGCATCAGGCAAAAACTTGCAAGCCTGAATTAGAAACAGCACTTACATATCTTGCTACGGATTGTTGAGATTTTATGTAATGATGGTTGATGACTAGGAGGTAGTTTATTGGTCAGTTAGTGAAGATCCATCCGCAATAGCCATGCAGGCTACTCGTTATCCATCCGTGCAAACCTCGGGCATTTATCCAGAGTCCGAATTCAATCAGATTTTATTGCAAGTAGGGCAAATGATATTTGAATATTTAAAGGTCTAAACCTCTGTAGTTAAAGCTAAATGTATGGGCCAATATAGAACACAAAGTATCAAGTAATGTTGGAATTAGTCCTTCAAATACACAATCTAGGCATCAGTTGGCGCTATGTGAAGACTAGTGAACCAAATCTTACCCAAGAGGAGGATCAAAACCTTTTCGGACAAGGTGAGTACTCTCAAGTAAGGCAATAAGAGCTTTTAAGCTTTATCTTTGTTCAGAGGTATACTATGTTCTACGGAATATATTAATTAGCAAAAACCACAACCTAGACACTAATTCTTTCATACGTCTCTGATATGTGCAATACACAAACACAATCGATTTCAACTCTTGGCAGCTTGGTCTACACTATAAGCTAAATGATGCTCAGATTTTATCAAACTCTAATTAGTGCTGGAAAATATATCAAAATTTGATGATACACCATCATGTGGGGTATTTTCACATCACGCAGCAATTTTACGATTCTTATGAAAAGTTTATCTTCTTGCCTTTTTAATACCTGAGGAAGATTCTCGGAACTTGTCACTCTTTCAGTAAATATTATACAAATTTGTTGAAATAGAGAGAGCATTGAACTCAAAATATATACCATGTCACAGTTGACCTTGAAATGTACGAGGAATACCTTCCCCCAATTCCAGAAGCTCAAGGTATTGTAAATTAAAGAGTATCTACATGTATGATTTATACTAAATTGATTATATCAGTTTTCTCCCCAGCTTCGTAAAATTCACTGTACACTACCCCGTACGAACAATCCACGCCCTTTCAAGACCTTCTTCCCGACACAAACCGCTGGAAATAAATGGCCCAAACCTGTGGAAAAGCGAATTCTTCAAGATTTCCTTACCCAATCACCCGCGACCAGTCTATCGTCTGAGGAACGTTTGGCTCTGATAAAAAAAACCCAAAGATCTAACAAATGGGCAAAGCCGGAGCCTGCTGAGCAACCCATTCCTTCCGAAGCCCCTATTGCCGAGACTGGAGCCTGGATTAGGGAAGGCAAGCAACCTCCTTTTGGAAGAAAGGATGGGCAATTCTCTGATTTAAATCAGAAATGGAGGTCCAACGGAAGTCAGGACATCGAAAAGAACATTTTTCGAAATGTGTTTTCAAATGAAGCCATTAAGCCAGCACCTACCGAAAAGCCGACCACAAAACTCGGCCAAACACTTGATAAAATTATGGAGTCACAAATTCCCAAACCTAAGGAGCAGCTGGCACCGAAACCATCTAACATTGTGAAAAACGTCAAAGACAAAAAGCCTTCGTTTTCTGAAGATCGGCGAAGGGGTGAATCAATAGCCAAAGGCAGCAAGAAGGAGGAATTTGTTGGCCACGAGGATTTAGAGCAAATAATGGAAAAGAAGAAAAAGATTCTAACCGAAACTGTGAAGGCAAGGCGTGAAGTATTCATTCCAGAGGCTATCAATGTAGCCAATCTATCAAAAGTCATTGGAGTCAAATACGAGCAATTAGTGGAGAAAATGATCGAGTTGGGTATGGAGAATACTCGACATGATTATGTATTAACCTCCGAAGAGGCGTCATTAGTCGTTATGGAGTATGATATGGATCCTGTAGTCGACTCTGTGGCCTCTCTGGATCTCTACCCACGTCCTAAGCCAGATGATATGTCGATTTACGATGTGCGACCACCTATTGTGACTATCATGGGGCACGTGGACCATGGAAAAACCACCTTATTAGACTCATTGAGAAAGGCTTCAGTTGCTGCCAATGAAGCGGGTGGAATTACTCAACACATTGGTGCATTCTCAGGTATACCTTTGAATACTCAATATTGCTTACTCTCCAATACTCATCGTATATATTATTAGTCTCTCTTCCCTCAAAGAAGAAAATCACATTCATCGATACTCCAGGCCATGCTGCCTTCAGTGCAATGCGTGCACGTGGGGCAAACGCCACCGATATTGTTGTATTGGTGGTGGCTGCTGATGACGGAGTAATGCCACAAACTATAGAAGCCATTAACCATGCTAACGCAGCAGGGGGTATGTTGTTATTTGTGATTTATGAACTGATTACTCTTACTGATGTATTGTTTTTGATAGTGCCAATGATCGTTGCTATCAATAAATGCGATAAACCAAACATTAACACGGTAAGTTTTTGGGAGACTAACAATTACCACTTTATATACTCATATATACCCACATTTCGAAACCGATAATTAGCAAAAAATCAAGGAGGAATTGCTTAGATATAATGTTCAGCTAGAAGAGTTTGGAGGTGATACTCAAGCAGTACCTATTTCTGGCTTAACTGTAAGTTTATTTGAATAGAGCCTCACGTATGTTCATGGTACCAACAGTATTTTCCTTCCAGGGCATGGGACTTACGGAGCTCGAAGAAAATATCTCAACCTTAGCGGAAGTTCTCGATTTACGTGCTGAAGTGGATGGCACTTCAGAGGGTGTTATTTTAGAATCACAGGTGGAGAAGGGACTTGGGTAATTATTGACAGCCTGTGGTGCTTTGATCTTGCCTGAAGTACTCATCATTGATATTCATTCAATTAGAAATGTTGCTACTGTATTAGTTCACCGTGGTACCCTTAAAAGTGGCTCCGTGATTGTAGCTGGCACTTCATGGGGTAAAATCCGTCGTATGATTGATGACAAAGGAAAAGTTGTCAAAACGGCAGGACCTGGAACCCCAGTAAGAATAATTGGTTGGAAGGACCTTCCAAAAGCCGGTGATGAAATGTTGGAAGCTCAAGATGAGGTATCTTGGATATCCATGTGAATAGTGTATTGTTAGTTTACTTATTTCATTGTAGTCGTTAGCCAAAACTGTGGTTGAAAACCGCAAAATTCGTGCTACCCGTGAGCTTGAAATGAAAGACATCGAAGTGATTCGTGAAAAACGACAGAAGGAGCGCGAGGAACAACTTGAAGAGCGTTTGAAGGAGAAGAAGTTTAAAAGAGATGTCTGGGAGTACTATCACGGCTTACGAACCACCTACCCTACCATGGAGCGAGGCGAATCCAAGAATCAAAGCAGCAGCGAGGAGAAGAATCCAATCATTGAATTACCGGTTATTGTCAAAGGAGATGTCAGCGGAACGGTAGAAGCAGTTGTAGCCTCATTAGGCGGGCTTCCATCGAACGAAGTTCGTTTGAAGGTCATTCACTCCAGTGTTGGTGCGATTACTGAAGCTGATGTAGACATGGCATCTGCTTGTGAAGGAATTGTTTTGGGTTTTAACGTCAAAGGAGACAAACAAACAATGGCCAAGGCTAAGCTCAAGAAGGTCGAAGTTAAGAGCCACTCTATTATCTACAAGCTATTGGAGGATGCGAAATCGATGTTGGCCAGACTATTGCCTCCCGAATATACCACTAAAGTTGCTGGCGAAGCAAAGATTCAACAAGTATTCCAAATCAACGTTAAAGGAAGGTTAACCTCGCCGGTTGCTGGATGTAGAGTTACCAATGGATCTATTATGAAAAATAACAAGATTAGAATCATTAGACAAGAGGAGACAGTCTTTGAAGGTATTTCTTTTTTGATTTAGCAAACTGGTCGCTTCATAATACTAAGCAATATCATGTTTAGGTCTTCTCACTTCATTGAAACAGGTTAAAATGGATGTTACTGAAGCCAAAAAGGGCATCGAATGCGGTATGTCTTTTGAAGGCTTTGACAAATTCCAGGAGGGAGATATTATTCAAAGCATCGAGACAATCGAGGTACCGCGCCAACTCTAGAGCACCAAAAAAGCATGGCATATGCGGGATACATGTCTACAGTTGTATCATGACTACATTTCAAGCACGAAATCATCATTTGGTATCTGAACGCTCGTTCGTGTCCAACAACCACGACGCGTAGGATGTTACCAACGCCATCATATCCAATATTCACATCTACTCAATATACAAGCATCAATTTCATCTGGTCTTTTGGTAAATTTCTTTAATTCTTTATGTACTTTAGTTTTAACTGCCATAGCCCATTCGAGTGAACCAAGATCATACCATTTGCACCATTATGCTGACTTTTGGCCTGTGCCTCTCAATCGATATGGTTTTAACGTTTTTTGAGCCGTGACTAGTTTTCGGTTCCTTACTAGAGTTTCAGAAATAAAGCGCAGTTATACAAGATATCCCAGAGATAAGTCATATCCCCACATGATTTCTTGTTGCTTTCGTTGTGACTGAGTAGCAGATCATTTGTGAGCAAATAATGTTGGTTTGTGCTTTCGACTGTTCCCAGCAAGTTTGAGATGAACAAACTTCAACTGATGGAAGGTTACGTCACGCTCTTTAATGATGCCAATTCTCCAAATTCTCCATTTGGATAAAGGGTCTCTCATTGGTGGTTGGGAAAGGAATATCGTAATAGTGTTTCTTCGAATGAAATTGATTTAAAGCCATTTTTGGGGTACAGAGGTACCCAGTTTTGAAGGGTCAATATGATATGGAATGAGTGATTTGAATATGCAATAGTACATCCAGTAGCGAAGCAGCCTAATTAACAAATCTATACTGAAAGGTATTATCCTCACTCATAATCATAACAGGGGTATCGAATAATCTCGAAGGAGATGTGTCCTGCTATATTCACATGATATATCCTGGCATTTCTTCTGCTTAATTCCCCGAGTTGTAAACGATAAAGAGATCTCCTTTGCTCATTTCCTCGTATTTTTCGTGACTCGAGCTCACCTATTTCTAAAAACTCGTATACATTTTCTTTGACACCGTTTGACTGTTCTATATTCACTCACTTTGCACTTCCCTTGAAGTTTGTGGACAACACCGTTCAGATGTGAGTACATCGTAGTGTACATTGTTGCAAGCTTTAAACAGATATTAATATGATGTCATTTATGAAAAGTAGTTATTTTGTACAAAGAAAATTTATCGTTGGCAAATCTGCAATTCTCCTGCAAGCTATTTTAGACTGCACCGTACCTAAACTCCAAAAGTTACTCAACTAAAAAACCTGCCAGCGACACGATTCTATTTTCGCTAAATCAA
This sequence comes from Basidiobolus meristosporus CBS 931.73, assembly GCA_002104905.1. Classification (NCBI taxonomy): domain Eukaryota; kingdom Fungi; phylum Basidiobolomycota; class Basidiobolomycetes; order Basidiobolales; family Basidiobolaceae; genus Basidiobolus; species Basidiobolus meristosporus. Next base: position 61,504 of record MCFE01000016.1, on the reverse strand, counting down.
TAATTCCCATGTCCTCCCAAAATAACCTCAACGGCCATTACCCTTCGTAAGTAATAACTCACGCAACAATATGTATATCTTATTGATTTGGCTCTTTCGTTATGTTTTAGTCATGACAATGATAATTGGAAGAAATCTCTAGCGCTTCCTCCAAAAGACAATCGCCCGCAAACCGAGGTATTTAATAGAAAGAATATTGTTATCTGGTTATCGTTGTCTGAATGAGGGTAATCTAGGATGTCACAGCTACCAAAGGAAACGAGTTTGAAGATTATTTCTTAAAACGCGAACTATTAATGGGAATCTTCGAGGCCGGATTTGAGCGTCCTTCACCTATTCAAGAGGAGGCTATTCCTATTGCCCTTACAGGAAGGGATATTCTAGCTAGGGCCAAGAACGGAACAGGAAAAACTGCTGCATTTGTGATTCCATCTCTAGAGAAGGTGAACATCAAAATACCAAAGATTCAGGCGCTATTACTAGTTCCTACAAGAGAATTGGCTCTGCAAACTTCTCAAGTTTGTAAAACCCTTGGCAAGCATATGGATATTCAGGTCATGGTTACCACTGGTGGGACCACATTGAAAGATGATATCATGAGACTTCAAGAAACAGTCCATGTATTGGTTGGCACTCCCGGGCGTATCCTGGATTTAGCCGGGAAAGGTGTTGCTGACTTTAGTGAATGCCCTACCTTTGTTATGGATGAAGCTGATAAGCTATTAAGCCCTGAGTTTTCGCCTGTGGTCGAGCAGCTGCTTACGTTCTTTCCCAAGGATCGTCAAATTATGTTGTTTAGTGCTACATTCCCAATCATTGTTAAGCATTTCAAGGTAAATATCACCTAAGCATAGGCCTTTTCGGAGCATAGTTTTAACCACACTTCTCTCAGGATCGCCATATGACCAAGCCGTATGAGATTAACCTCATGGACGAGTTAACTCTACGTGGCGTAACTCAATATTACGCATTTGTGGAGGAGCGTCAAAAAGTCCACTGTTTAAATACGTTGTTCTCAAAACTTCAGATTAATCAATCAATCATTTTCTGCAACTCTACCAACCGTGTCGAACTTCTTGCCAAAAAGATCACTCAGCTCGGCTACTCTTGTTTCTACAGTCACGCCAGGATGTTGCAGAGCCATCGCAACAGGGTGTTCCATGACTTCCGCAACGGCGTATGCCGTAATCTTGTGTGTTCTGATCTTCTTACTCGTGGTATCGATATTCAAGCTGTGAATGTTGTTGTCAATTTCGATTTTCCCAAGAATGCGGAGACTTATCTTCATCGCATTGGGCGTAGTGGGCGTTTTGGACACCTTGGAATAGCTATCAACCTCATTACTTATGAGGATCGTTTCAACCTTTACAAGATAGAGCAAGAGCTTGGTACTGAAATCCAACCTATTCCACCGGTCATTGATAAACGCTTGTATGTTGCCCCTAGTGCTCTTGAGGATACCCCTGAAGCCCAACAAGCTCAGCAATCGCAACAACCACAGCCCCAGCCCCAACCCACTCAAAACCCAGTATTCCAACAACCGCAACATCCCTTTCAACACCAACAGCTCCCACCCCATGCCTATCAACAACATCCTCCACAACATCCGCAATTTCAGCAGCAGCTGCAGTATCCCCAAGCCCCAACTCAATACCAACTTCAGCAGGGTAGAATTAACAACAATGGGTATCCTCAGCAAAGCCCCCAACACGAACATGATGGTAGGTCTGGTTCAGGGTTTAATGGAGGATTGAGGGCATTTTCTTGATCATCCGAGGATATCAAATTCCTCTTTGACTACTTGTCTTGTATACCGATGTTAATTTCCTCGGTACTCAACTCTGGTTTATTCGACGTATGCTAGAACATTTAGTCGTTGATTGAGAATTAATTAGATGTCAACCATCCCTTTCCATTTCTAACTAAACCACGTCGTATCACCCTTTGTTCCCTAATTTATTGGTACTATTTCGCAGCCAAGTAAGCATTTCTATAAACCAAATGCTCATCCAGCTTCGAGATTACAATACCCAAATAAATCTAGGGTTTGATACTGGTTAAATGTCACGAGCAAATGGTTATGGGGTCTTCTGAGGTTTTTAAAGACACATGTCGGTATAGCGATTATGGAGAATACTATGTGGAAGTTAGTAACCACAAATGCGTCCGTTTTTTTCATCCTACAGTATTGAATGGCCTTGGGGACGCAGGGTACAAGAACTCGACTGCTGCCACATTGAAGCTTTATTAATTTACATGCCGAATATTCAATTCAAAGGAAAAGTAAAATCAATGCATCTTCAAATAGATATTTGTACACTGTATACATTGTAATGACGAATCGTTATGAGCATTTTCTTCAATCTGGCGAAATCGTCTCCTTGGTTGGTTGAGGCACCAAAGGTCCATTATCGGCATCATCACCTTCACGCTGGATAAACTGCCTTCGGCTAGCTACAGCAATCAAATCCCAGTCAGCCATATAAACACCGATTATACATTGGCCAAGTGTCAACACAATCAGTGCTACGCTTAGAGACAACCAAAGCCCTTGAAGACCCATGTTGAACTTGAAAGCTAGAATTCCACCAAGAGGTGCGGCGATAACGTAATACCCCACAAGGTTGAAAAAAGCCCCTATAGAAGGTCGGCCTTGGCCTCGTAAAATACCTCCGGAAACATTTCCAACCACGTCGCACATCTAATTCAATCAGGAAGAGGTTAATTTGTTTGGAAAGATAGTTGAGGTTTGTGCTGTAATCTACATTACCTGACAAACAGCAAGAATTGGTGTAATAGTAGCCACCAGTTTGATAACATCAACGTCATTAATAAATATGTAAGCCCAGTGGCTTTTGAATACAATCAGTATAATGGCATTGAATGATCCCATCAAAAGGCTAATATAAGTGGCGGCGTAGGCTGCACGTTTCGCGTGAAGAGGTAGGTTTCCTCCGAGATAATGGCCTACTCGTATACTGGAGGCGACTCCCCAACCTGCATTGGAGAAATTGTGAATAGAAATTCATTAAGCAAGTAAGCGTTTGAGAGCGTACCAAGAGTGATTTGGTAGAGACATGCGTCAGTAGTAATTAGCACTGACTGTGCGGCAAGAGCAGTGATTCCGAAAAAAGTGGTTGCAAGTGTTACTAGTTCCCAGGCGCAAAACTCGGCAGAGATCACTATTACACTTGGCAGTGCTATATAAAGCAAAGAATCCGAATGTCACGATGCTGAAGTCAAAACAAGCCGTGTAAATGTTGATGCTTACCCAACCGAGCAAAAGTACCCCATCCTTCAAGGCATTTACGGGACCACCCTCCCCAGGCCTCACTACCATCCACAAATCGAACGTAACCGATAATCATTAACAACACAATCGTATAGGATATGGAATAAGCAATGGGAGCTCCTATGAATCCAATCGCTGTGGGTGGCCAAAATACCAGAAGATAGGTAAGTAGAAATGTGAATGGTGTTACTAGACCAAGGATAATGGTGCTGGCATTCATAATTCCTGGTGATCCGAGCGAAACGGTGGTAAGAAATATTGTGATGGGGGAGTATTAGCCAAAATACACTTACCTTGAGCCTGCAAATAGCGCTTTATACTTTCGAATAGTAAAACAGGCAGCATCCCAGGCCAGAGCCACTGAAGGTAAATGGAGGCTAATCTAGCCAGATGTGGATCTTGACGCATGATATTTACGAAAATCCACTCTGCATTGAACCAGACAAGTCCAAGTCCTCCCCATAATGCACTCATAAATAAGATGGCCCGTTGCAAGTAAACGCCAATGATTGTTACATCGTGCGCACCAGTGTATGCTTGACTGCATAATGTATCCAGAGCGGTAGCCAGACCAATCCCGGGGCTAAATGCGGTTAACGTAGAGAACATACTAGCCAGTGTAGCTGCACCAAGTTCTGAAAAATGTTAAATAACAACTGTCTCGAATACAACGTATAATACTTTGAATCTACCTTCTGCACCCATTCTGCCGAGTATGACTATACCAGCCAGGTTGATAACGTATTGCAACAGGTAAGATACTACCAAGGGCATAGCCATCTTTACCAATTCAATCCCCTCTTCTTTAATACTAAGAAGAGGTTGATCTAAACTTTCCTGGGCAGGTTCAAGTATGTAATCGGGGCATGTTGCTCTTTCTCCTAAACCAAACCCCATATCTTTGGTATCCTGTCTATGTGATCGCGTCAATCGGTGGTTGTTTGCACTCTGGTTCATACTTGAAAAACGATTTAATTCCTTTTCTGTGGGCACATCTTCTATACTGCCATAATTTTTAATTTCTTGGCCATAGTTAAGGCAATAGGGGTTCCGGTCATTGACAGTTGGAGAAATTGAAGGTGGATTTCCTGTTTGGCCATGTGTATGAGCACCTTCTCTTATGCGCTGAGAATATCTTCCGTGAGATTTAGAGCTTCCAGATATATGTGGCTTCATGATCCGACTATGAAAAGGCTCTGAAGAATGGAGGAGTTATGCTTATTAGTTACTGAACAGTACAGTATTTATCTCTGGAGAGAGAGTGAGAGACCGCACCTTCGGCCAATTAAAAGCAGAAGAACGTTATGCATCCGTTGCATCACAATGGGCTTCACTGAAAGACGGTAGTTCTATATATGGGCTGGGTTGATGGATGTAGTGGACAGTCTCATGCCTGGGACACCCCGTTTACTTTATATGGTAGTTTTGTGACAACTCTATCACTCCTGATGATCTTGGCAGAGGATTGATGTCTATATGAAGGACGGTCAAGTCGAGGTATACCTTGACGGTTATACGCTTGCCTGTTTCGTGTGTGTAGGATGTAAAGAAGTGTTTCATATAGATGGGAAATTGCGGTAGAGTCAATAGAATGTAACACAGGTATGTTCTATTTCAAAATCAACCAACTTTACGAATTTTGGAATTGACGTCAGTTTACAGTGGGCAGCTGGAGTAGAATTCCTCCACAGAAGGTTCTTGCAAACTTCAACTAGGCTGCTGATCATTCGTTGGTAAATTACGAGCGAATTCAATTGATGAGTATTTTATTCGATTTTGTAATAATACAATAGTTGAAAGATAACGAGTGAAAATCAGCTCGAATCTCATATGCTAGGGACAAACCTCTTACACAACCAATGCAGAAAACTGACCCAACGATAACCAGCAGCTTTCAGAGGTGATTGTACATCTAAATGGAATCCGTATGGAATTCTAGATGTTAGCATCATTGGTGATATACAAACATCAGCTACCATATAAGATATTAACAATATGTCAGTGATTTCTAGGCGAAGCTACATCACTCCTCTCTTGATGTAATGTGGCTATAGGATCCAACAGATTTGTAAACAGTGTTGTATTCGGCTTCAGAGTCTGAAACTCTTGCTCGACTTCTTTGTCATTTCTTAGATCTTCTTGGATGAGGACCAGATCCGGCGGGCATAGAATCATCGAGGTGGAAAGCGCCTTTGAAATCTCCCTATTTGTATTGACAAAGTAGAACGGAAACTCCGAAGCCACTTCTCTACCTGCGTAAGTTGAAAATTCCAACTTCAAGTCGATCAGGGACTTGACTCCGGAGAAATCGATTCGATTGACTGCGGAGAGGTCTAGAACAACCCCACAAAGAGTTGGCATTTGGCTCCTGTTCACACGGTTCAGCACAGCCCTTTTACCCACATACTCCGACCAACTTCTATCCTCTGGATCCACCAGATTGAAGGGGCGCGTGCTCTCGTAGGCAACCTTGCGTAGTTTATCCTTGAAATATTCCGCATTTGTAAACAAGATAGACTCTCTCCATTTGAAGATAATCACCCCCGGGGGTGGGCTTTCAATCCCAGTGTCATGCGTCTCGGTCAATGCGTCTTTTTCTGGGTGACTCATTGTTTCCCACTTTGGGCGAGCTATACGCAACATCATGGCCACTATTGTAAACGTGGCTGGTATGATTATGCCGATCTACAATGCAAATAGCTTCGTTTAATTGGGTGGTATGTATTGATGTCGCAGTGGATATTACCTTCATTCCGAAGCATACTGTGATGACTAAGGCCAGCAACGACGCTATACAATCAGTTTCTATTCGGAATATAGTGGTGCTATGAGTAAAGTTCTCGCGATTGCCTTGAGATTTAGCGATAGCACTTACTCTGTATCCTCCAGAATTCGCGATAGACCTTCGGCCCCTTGAATGCTTCCAATATGTTCACGCCAATAATTGCGGAAATAGTGGCATTGGGAGTAAACTTGAATGCCGGAGGTAGAATGTATGATCCTCCTATTACGATCAGTGCAGCAAAAGTACTCATCAGCGGAGTCTTCGAACCCGATTGAGAACTAATCATGGCTCTGGTCAGTCCGCTGGACGTGATGTAGCCATTGAAGAATGAGCCCAAAAAATTGCTGAAGCCTAAGGCAATAAATTCTTGGTTTCCATCAGCTGTATAGCCATTTTTGGGCCCTTCACATAATTTCCAGGTTAATATGGATCTAACAAGCATGACAAAGAATAGGGAATTTCGCACCGAGGGTTTTGCACATTCCAATGTGCTCCATCACCGCTAGCAAGCTCATTACCATCACTGAGGCGAATAATTTGGCGTAGAGCCCCAGATCGAATGAAGGCGCCTTGGGTGGTGGTAGACCGTTCGGAATTTTGTCAACAACAGTAACAGGTATGGAGCCAGTGAAAGTATGTATCATGAAAAATAATAATGTAACGATAATTATTAATAATGTGTTGCGGCCCATCCCTAAATACTTGGCCCAGGCGGAGCGTGTATGAAACCTTTGATAGACTTGGGACATCCCGAAAAGAAAGATGCTGGATGCAACTCCAACCATTGCATCCACCAGTCGAGCCTTCGGAATGGAACTCAATACTGTTGCAATTTTCTCATACGGAGGTAGATGGTGAATTTCAACATCAATACCCAACATTGATGGAAGCTAGGATTCGATTTTAGTTTCAAGGTTTAGGAAGGGGCTCCCTATGATCCTTTACCTGTAGAAAAAATGTATACAATGCTGCACCCGATGTATATCCAGCAATAACTGGGGCCGATATGAAACTCAACACAATCCCTAAGCGGAAGACGCCTAATCCCATGATGATAAAGCTGCTAAGGAATCCAGCTGCAATAGCGATTTCAGTTGGCGTATAGAAGTTATCGGGATAGTTCGTTATTTCGTTGACTGTCTGCCTGGTCAGAAGCGAACCTACTGAAGTAGGCCCAATGAGAGCGTCCTTCGATGTCCCGAATATAGAATAAACCATAGTTCCGAACGTTGAGGAATAGAGCCCATGCTGTACCGGGATTCCGGCTACTTGAGCAATCGCTAAACTCTGCAAGATTTTTGGTGGTCAGTGGGTTGAAAAACAATCAATATTCCATAGATACTCACTTGGGGCAAAACTGCTACCCCGACTGCTATGCCGGAAATGAGATCACCAACCAGCCATGATCTATTGTATTTGGGTAGCCACTGCAGAATCGGGAGAGCATTCTTGAACTGTGTAGTAACTCTCCTTAGTGGGATCTTGGAAAAGATCTTGGAGTTCTGGCTAGTACTGGAAGTGGTACTCATCGACATTGTTTACACTATATCATATATATGACATTTGCCAAGGTGAGTATTGATTTGAACTCAATCCAGAAACGATAGGAAGAGCGGGAAGAAGGGATAGTACTTATTCCTCAAACTTCGTATTGCAAATCGCTTCTGTGATATTCACCTTTTGAAGTAATTATATAGGGGTCCAGATGAAACAAAGCCTTTACTCTGTTATAAGATTGTATCAAGCTGCAAGCGTAACCCAGTGCGAAATAAGCATACAATCTATATGCAAATCGATCTGTTTCAGAAAACCGTAATAAGCGGATGGCGTAGGATTTTCAAAGAGCAAATCTCTGGAAGCAGATTAGAGTAGTGATCTACAACATCTCTCATACGGCCTCAATATCTTTTATATTCCCTATCCACTTTACGTTTCCAATTGGAATGGCACTCTCACCGGCAATCCCTCTATGACATCATTCACTTTCACTCTTTACACTTTATTTAAAACCTCTCAAACGTTTACTTTCATCGGTGGATTTCTAAACATTTTTATCGGGATACCTTGGTCCAATTGAACCACACATACCCGGCGCAGACCTGCCTACCTGGCCTTCGCTTAGTGGGTGACAGACCCCCCGCTTCTTTACCCCGCCTCTCAGTCATCGCACATGGCCCAAAGCCACAATTTACTTGAACCTCGTCATGCAGAATAGCTACTATATGCGTTCTAAAGATATCTTTTCAAATTCAGAGAATAAGCTTAATTTTAGATAAACATCTCTCTTGTTTATCTAAAACTTGCAAATGATCGTAACGAATCAGAAATATTCGTGTTATCAATTTAATTTGGCACTTGGTATATATTGGCTCTGCTTGACAATGACTCCAGAAGATCAATATCTTTACACATCTTCATGATACATTATTCTGAAGAATATTCCGCACCCTCTTGGAAGCAATTGCTCACCATCCTGAACTTTGGTTCGTTAGAAAACGCCATTGAACAAAATAGAGTTTCCAAGTAGTGAGCTGGAAACGTAAGGAGAGTTACAGGATTTGCAACTCTATCGATGATATCATAAACTTGCCAGTGCAAATCCTAATCATCGGTATCTTGATAGCCTCTAGCACCTCTCCAACACAATTGCCATTCAAGCAATGATCGAAATATTTACAAATATTACTGGCTGCTGAGCAACGGTCTCAGATAGTCTTTTAGGACACACAACGTTCATGTCAAGATCAGGCACACCTCTTATCGCCATGACTGGTCTAAACATGAATTCATCAATAATTACTTCAAGAGTTCAAGAACTTTATTAGCTGTAACACCATCAATACTTCGGGTGCATGTGTGCTGTACTGTAAAAACCTTTTAAAATATACTAATGGTTCTCGAAAAAAGTATGTGACTAATGGATTATATACTAACTATTGTACAATTATGAAATCGCTCAGATCCAGGCGGCCTCTGTAATCGAGTCGATACAATAGTCCAATTGAGGGGAAGGGTAGCCTCTAGTTGACATAGTTCGACTTTCGTAAAAGATCACTAGGTATCCAACGCTTGCTTCTACAGCTTCTTTTGATAGGCTCAACAGAAATATCATTATGGGCTGGGCAATTTTCTTCCCCGTCATCTTCATCACGAGAACGCTTGAATCTTGTCGTAGCCTCGAGACTAGGAAGTTTGGGGGTTGGCGGGGTAATTGTTAGTTCTGGAATAACCGGAATTACGTCTGGCAAGATATGTATTTCCTGATAGAGCGACTCCATCTCTTTCCAGAAACTTTCGCTTTCTTGAGGGAGTATGGCTTTCTTGCAGGTTCTACGGAAATTTTCGTCACTTGAGTGTTTGAGATTGCTATCAAAGGACATAATTGAGTGAGTAGCGATGGAAACAGCGATAAGAGAGGTGGCGAGTATACAAACTACTTAACTATCCGACACGCGTATGATGTTTGGTTTAGGATATTGCATGGGACTCGCGAAACCATGTAATAACAATCAAAAAAGTCACGCGTGTATTGCGGTAAATATTTATATCACATTTCCATCATGCCGATCAATTTCTTTGACATAATCTCCGATGATTTAGAGAAATCAACGATAAATCCCTTGACTATGTATGATATCAAAATTTACTATCACTACCTCAACAACGTCTATCCCTTCATTTCATGAAAATCAAGAGTTTCGATCAAGATTGGTTGGATAAACGAAACAATTCAAACTACAAAGATTGCTTAAATTATCCGGTAAATTCAACAAGTCTTAGCATTGATCGATAAAAATGCTGAGATATGAATCAACTTCTATTGATAATGAGTGTGCTTTCACCCTTCACTTGTGTACATTTTTTGGCTTTGAATCATATCACTGTGCAACGTCTAACATCACTGATGATAATAAATCACCAGATTTAACTACGCATAAAACTGATATTCGGTCATATTTTCTATTCATGAATTCCAGGATTTCAAATTGACGGCTATCCCGAGATCATGACGCATACCGCTCATCTACACAATCGCTGGGGGAACTTCTATATTTCGGTAGTGGGTTTAAAATCAGGTCCAATCAAATTCTTGTTCTTGGTCGCTCATTAATAGTATCCAGGGCCCAACACCGCGTAAGCCAATTAGGCTAATATTGCTATCTAGGTCAGATGTGGCAGTTTGTCTTGGCCATGTCTATCGCATCAGTGTAGCCATCTAACTAGACGATGTAATAGAGGTAACTCTTAGGCCAAAGTAAGAGTGTGGCGGAGACCGAGCTGTTGTCATCATCTCCTATAACATAAGAGGCAGCATCGTCGGGTACAAGTGTACACACCCATCATGATTCAAGAGTGGTTGCCAATCGCATTGTGTTTGCCACAAATATCTTAATCTGGTCTCCACAGGGTTGACCTATATTTGTGATAGAAAACAGTCAAATGTAATTACAGCAGATTTCATCTAGCTCTGATCGATTACTTCGAAAATGCTGTCAGATCATGTGTAAAGCTACGTACTGTGCAAAATGCAACATGTACATTCTACCAAAGCGAGGAATATAAGTGCTATCGCCTACACATAGATGTTTGCTTGTTTGAGTGGTTTTAGTAGCCCCTCTTAATAGATATGAACTAAATCAATAGTCAATCAGGAGCTTCCCTGTGTTTCTGCATCTAGGCACAGGCTATAGACGGTGCTGTTGAGGTTAGCAAGTAGGCTGTACGTTCAAACTCAGCGTAGCTAATAAGCGCTTCAAAAAAAGAACGTAGATGGGCGCTGGAGTAGGGCCCTATAAGCACAAAGCACATCAAGACTGGCGCATGTATATTTGCCAGCGGATGAGGGTTGCGGAGCAGTGTACCAGCATTCAGCCCGTTGGAGTTGGAGGTGCTCTTGATTATGCTGTTTCCAATGGTTTCAAGGTGGCTTTGCATATATCTGTTGTTTTTCTTTGTGTGGCATACATCTAAGTCATCTAACAATCAAGAATGTTTCAGTGACTCCATCCATTGTGTATGGTGTAATCATCCCCCCTTTACTGGTGCTGATCAAGACTTAGCTTCTTGACAAGCCTATTATCCGATTTGTGAAATCATGATCAACATTGTCTGTTGATTTGTTGCATGTTAATACAGTTTCATTATCCAGCATAGATGGATCTGAAGTCTGCCGAAGGAAAATTGAGTGATCATTGTATAACTTGATCATGGTAATATAATATATAGATGCACCACTGAATGAGCACAGCACAAACATATATTTGCTTTGTAGCCGTGGCCATTTAAAGGAAATCCGCTATTTGAAGACTAACTGAAACTGGATTTTCTGTTCTGCGAAATTTTCACTTATATTGGACGCTTCAGTTTCTGTTTGTTCAGTCCTTCTCTACTATCTTACATAACTCCCTGAGCTAGCTTAGAGTCTTAACCGGTTATTTCAGAAGCAAGTGTACGGAATTGTGAATATAGACTCTTCCATTGTTACCTTTGACGAAAGGATTCATTTCCTGGCCGGAGCATACTACATTTCTCGTACAGTAAATATGCATTCGAAAAAAAGCGATAGTGAGCTAAATGGTGCCTTGCCTCCAAGCTATAACAGCCTCTATCCGGAAGCGAGTGAGGTAGTGGTCGATTCCAAGGGCAAAGCGGACAGCGACTCAGTTAGTAAAGTAATAGCTACTGTGAATCGTATGAGCGCTCATTTCCCTAGATACCAAGACCAGTGTGCTAGCTTGTCTGAAAGCCAAATGACCAAGATGAGTGCAGCTGCTTTAGCTCGAGATATAGACCGTCTATCGCGCGGACAATACACCAACCAGAGAGCAACTTCGAGTACCCAAAAGCTTATTCAAAGGTTATCACAATATAGCCAACAGGGTTTGGCTTCACAGCGTTTCACTATGACCGAGTATCAAGAAAAAAACCTTGAGCTAGCTAGACTCAGTGGCTTGGTCAAGAAAATGGAAAAATCCCGACTAGAAGATCAAGTAAGTTACCTTTTAATTCCATTCATGTATATGATATAGGAGCTGATTCCTTCCTGATAGGACTTCAAAAGCCAATCACAAGTATGCGAAGAAGAATTGGACGAGCTTCTTACAACACTGAGCGTCTCCAAAGACACACCTTTGAGTCTACAACGTTACCAGCTCTCTACTAATCAAGAACGTGAGATGTTTATTCACGAGGTCTTGGGCAGAATTCATAAACTTGAAGGTTCTCGTATGTTAAACCAAGATGCAGAGCCGCGGACTGTTCGTCGAGAGCGAGATTTCACCGAGCTCGAAAAGTCCTTGGACCGTCTTCCCCGTGCGTTAGATGAGCAACGTGCAATTTCAGTAAGGGGGCGTATTCGTGAGGCTTTCATGAAAATTTGAACTCAATACTACACCGTCCTTGATTCAACTATTGCTTTAGACGTCACTATCATTTGCTGTAACTTGCTTAAATGAAGCCGAACAAGTAACCACTAACCCAATAAACATACCACAAGAGCAGCAATCATATATTGCACCCAGGTAAACTTACAAAGCTAGGAAGTGGTAACCTTGGTAATGGCAAAAAATTGGCCTTGATTTCTCATTGAGGCTACCTTTCGATCAGTTCATCCAAAGTAAATGGTATTACTCCTACATTAAGAATCACTATATTTCTATTAACTGACATGTAAGTGAAATAATTCTTGACTATGGAATTATCTAGAGATCGTTGTGTAGTAGCCAGGTATAAAAGTTCAAGGTAAAAGGGCTTTCTCGAAACGGCAAGACTGCTCTTGCCGGTGTGTGTATGTCAAGTAAGAATCCAGAATTTCCTTTTATTCAGGGTCCGAGAATTGAATTCCTGCTGTGATGGATCTTGTAATATTATCCAACCAAGGCATGTATCACATGATTCGTACCTTGTTGTAAATGATTGGTGAATATTGATAAAAAATAGTAGAATAACTTAAACAAAGTTCGGTAAATTATTTGAAGTTCGAGGAATAATACTTCTATAACTCTGTACTCGAACCTGAATCTTCGTCAACACAAGGGTGTCTTATTTTCTTCAAATGGTTAGCTTTGACTACAATACCGCATATGCGAGACTTCATGATTTGAACTTGACTGGTGAGCGTCGCCCCGATGTGGTTGTAGAGCTAGGTGAAAAGATTCTCTTTGGGGGATATGCCAGACAACTCGGTGATGAAGGTAACTCCATCTTTATCCTGTAGCCTACTCTACGTTTACACCTGAAATTGGAAATTTAAACTTTATCTTGCTACTTTTCTTGAAGTTTGGGGTGTTTATGAGCAAGTGTTGATTGCTGCGCTTGATGAAGGAAGATTTGATTTAGCAAAGGTTTGTTATGACAAGATCAAGTAAAAAAGGTTATATGAAACACTTACACTGTTACTTAGGCCTGTCTAGACAAACTCCAAGCTCGTTTCTCTAAATCCCACCGAGTTCAGCGTCTTCAGGGTATGTCCCTAGAGGCCGAAGGTAAACTCGATGAAGCATATAATCTTTACAGCGATATCCTTACCGAAGATCCTACCAACATTGTAAGCAATGCGGATGTTTTCAATTATTGTCGATTTTAGGTAGTAGTAACATACATTTCTCTATAGATGGCTGTCAAGCGACAAATCGCAATTCAAAAGGCCCGTGGCTCTACCATCGAAGCCATCCAAAGCTTATCTAAATACTTAGACATTCATTTCAATGACATCGAAGCTTGGCTCGAACTATGCGAACTCTACTTAGATCAGTTCATGTATGTCATTTATTTATGCTTCATGAAAACAATATTTTTTACATCTTTTCACATGCCAGGTATCAACAAGCCGCATTTTGCCTCGAAGAGGTGATCCTCTTGCAGCCATTGAATCATCTTTTTCATCTGAAATATGCAGAGGTTCGTATCATTTGATGAAGGTTACAGACAGCCATTTATGTATCGATTTTCTAACTGTATACGTTGGCAAAACAGGTTCTATTTACCATGGATAACGTAGCAATGGCATTGAAGGAATTCTGTCACGTAATCGAACTATGCACTGATCATACTCGTGGCCTTTATGGTATTAAAGCTGTAAGTGCTAACATTTATATGTCATACTTGGATTGATATACCTAATAACTGTCTGTATCTCGTTAGTGTACCACACGCCTTCTCAAGCCAGGACCTGGCTCATCCAGAAATTCTACTGGCAATACCAAGCGACTATCTGAGCTTGACATTATGGCATCCGAAAGAATTCTTGAGCTCTATAGTAAATCTAAGGGTGATGCTTCTTCACAAATGAAGAAAGTGATTGAGGCTTGGTTAACTAGCCAGTAATACTATTCATCAAGATCCAATTCATTTGCTCATTAGCAGTAGTTGGAGAACATATTATCATTGTTAAACATTTATTCTTCTCATGTTTTTGTTCTTTATAGGCCTGAAATCGAGTCTACCAGGCTCGAAGAACCACAATAAACCGAACCTTTGATGTAAAATACATCATCTTCGATCATTAATACGTTCTATAACAGTTATAAACAATACACTAGTTACATTATCATAGGCATAACATTTTCCATCAAATGGTGCTTGACCCCACAGATGTTCAAACCTCAGAACCAATAACCAATCAACCCAACACGAATATCATTGTGGCTTTATGTACATGATGGAGTTCTTGAACAAAGGGCGTTGGCCTATGATACAATGCCTATTTGATATTATAGCACCTACAATATTTATGAGCTATAACTAGCTATATAATTGATGTAACAGGATATAATCACCCAGGCCTATAGTAGGGCTTATCCATAGTAGCAGTCGGATTTACAACTTGAACAGGACAACCGTATTCACAGGTCGAAAATTTTATTCCGTAAACCTCCACGGAGGACTATACAGGAAAACTAAATGTTCAAAAAACATTGGCAACTTTTCAAACTATATCCAAGTTTTACAAGTTTATTACAACTGGTAGTAAACGCGAGAAGAAATGAAATCAGTTCAATTTTCTCAAGATTTATTGAAGGTTTAGATGAAGCCGATCTTGTTGGCAACGTCCAAAGCATCAACATCAGCGGTAAGACGAACGTAAGCCTTCTTTTGACCATCAGGACGAATAAGGGTGTTGATCTTGGCGGCATCGACATCATACAAACGCTTAACAGCATCGCGGATTTGTCTCTTGTTGGCGCGAACATCGCACAAGAAAACCAAGGTGTTGTTATCTTCGATCTTCTTGATGGCGGTTTCAGTGTTCAAAGGAGAACGGACAACCTCGTACTGATCCATGCGGGGGGCGCTGGGAACAGACTTACGAGGATAACGAGGGGCGCGAGCAAGACGGAGGGTCTTGGGAAGGCGGAAGGTGGTGGAGGTACGGACCTTGCGAGTGGTCTTGCCATTTACACCCTTCAAAGCAGCCTTCTTGGCAGCAAGGGCCTTGTTCTTCTCGGAAGCAACTATATGTTCGAAGGTAGTTAGTAGGTGAATCTACTATTTGGACATATTAAATGATACAGCATCAGGAATTGATGGATGAAAAGGTTGCATCATTGGGATTGTCCACTACACATGATCCTGCTTTCACATCTACTCCTAATGACTGCTCGAATTTAGATTAACCGGAAGCTATGCATACCTTTAGGAGCCATTTGTATTCAGATCGAATGAGATGTACGTTTCGACCACGAAACAGAAGAGGAGGAAAAATAGCCAAGATTAGTGGTATTCTTTTGTACCAAGACCTCAACGATTCTCTTGATAGAAAAAATAATTCAAGGGGGTAGTCCCTTTTTTAAGCCAATCCTTTTGCATGAAATAAATCAGATCAAATCCACCATGATTCGATCAGTATACCAGGATATTTGGGTAATATCGAGTATTTACAATCACGAAGTTAACCCATAAATTAAACCATCTCCACTAGAAAGTACGACCCTATCGTACTACCTACTTGGTAACTGTAACTTAATCCGTGTACCGATATGGATATTCCAACAACCAGGTCTCGAAGGTTGTCTCGCTCCTTCCACCGACCTACCCAATAACGTAGCATGCACACGGCCTGATTAACGTCTGAATAGACCATTGGATATATATATACTATCATGAGCATGTTGCATCTGCATGCGATAGATGGGATGTTATAGGATGATGGACTATTTCACACGAATAATGCTACACAAATTTAGTTGTAAGCTGTCTGCCTGATCAGAGAGATGGGGAAGTCATGAAATACTCTATTACATTGGTGAGCTTTTACGCGCTATCACTCCAGCTTTATAGGCGCTTGAAAGGTATATGGACATGTTCTGTTACTAGTTAATGGGCACATATATCCATTTTGCCTTGTTGATCAATTTGCATGTGAATTCACATATGAAAGCGAATGCATGAAATAGATCAATTCCTTAATTTGAAATCTCAAGTCGGAGCTTTGACTTCAGTGTACGAAAATGGACTCTATCAGTTGCCGAGAGAACTGAAGAGGCCAATTAAGTCAAATAAAGTCTAAATCAAATGAAGACTTTATTACTTTAAACATCCATAGTTAGGGCTTCACTGTAATATAGTGATTTCTGTTTGACCAAATGAGAAATCATTTTTCTGATTGGAGAGGGATAATAATATTCAGCCAGGTATCTGGCCCATATATATTTCACGCTTTGCCTTGAAATAATCTCATTTTACATCATGTTCAGTTTCAACACTGATACCTTAGAACTGACACTCTCTCCCTTTACTCTTTTTGTAATCGGCGGTGCTTTTAGCATTCACTGGCTATGGTCTACGATTGGTCAGAGTCCCCGCCAGAAGGTGATGCTTGCTACTTGGGGTGCTCCACGCGAAGGATGCATCTTCACTAAAGCTGCCTTGGATTGCACGGAGATGCTTGCCTATATCAAAGAAAAAAACGAAGGCTTGGAGCCCAACGATGTCAACAGGGTTACAGTAACACATTTTGTTGGCAGAGCACTCGCCGAATGTCTCAAGGATGCACCAGATTTGAATCGCAGAATCCTGTGGAATAGGTTTCTACCGAACAAAACGTTGGATATTTCGTTCTTGGGTAAGATCTTCAGCAGTGCATTGTTTTAACGTTACGAGGGCACTGCTAACATGATCCCATAATGTAGTTCAGGTGCTTGGAGGCCGTAATCTCTACCAAGCGAAAGTTGAGGCCATCGATAAGAAATCTATTCGCGAGGTTGCTTCTATCTTGAACTCCAAAGTAAAGCCTATCCGCTCCGGTTCGGATAAGAACATGTCAAAATCCATGGGCCCCATGAAATTCCTTCCTGTATGGGTTATTAGAACTGTGGTACGTTTGAAATCTTGCAAGATCAAGTGTTGAACACAAATCGAGATAATTAACTGATATTTCTAGATGTATTTCGTGGGATGGGCTAGTAATGTCGTAGGAATCGATATGTCCATGTTTGGTATGGAGAAACGACCTTTTGGCTGCTGCATTGTGACCAGTGTAGGGATGCTCGGAATTGAAGATGTATGGTTTAAGCTTTTAACCTGCCTATGGACTATTCACTTATTTTTTCTTTATCTAGGCCTACGTACCATTTTCCCCATACACTAATGTATCTCTGTTTGTCATGATCGGTGCCATCAAAGATCATGTTGTGGTGGTGGATGGTAAACCCGCGGTTCGTCCTATGGTAAACATCTGCGCTACTCTGGATCATCGTTTCTTAGACGGCTTCCAAGGAGCTTCCATAGGCAAGAAACTTGAACGCGTCTTTGCTAATCCTTCATTGATTGACAAGAAGGCGGATTGAAGTTTTGGTATATAAACACCTCTGCATAACGTTTTACTCTCTGATGGATCATGGAAATGTATTTAATGCGCAGCTAAGCTGATCCTTTTCAGTGAGGATGCGCAACTAATTTAAATAAATGTGCAATATATCAGTTGCTGGTTTTTCACTTAAGTTTGCTGGGATCAAGGCGGATTTTAGCAAAGCTGGTCAAGTCGCTTGAGTTGAGATGGCTATGCTGATGCGACAAAATCAATTACATCAAATAAATAGAAAACTTCATTTCGAATCAAAGGATAGGAGACCATCACTTCTAATGATACCACAGCATGTCAAAACAATGCTTGAGTAGCCGTGTAACAGTGTCTTGATCAGAATCAGGTTTTGCTGAGCATTTGAAGTGTATCTTGGAGCTATTAGAGCTATGAAAACCTTACCATCGTAAACAAGTTGCAAAGTTTTAATAAAGTAGATATTCCCCAGTGTTTGGTAAACAAAGAAATGAGGCAAGAACTGATGACTACCATGCAACGGAATTGATGCTCCCGACGAATATATAAAGAATAGAACCCACCAGCATTCACCAACAGTCTTCTCTCCACAAAAAACTTATCTATACTCTCATGATTTCGATCACGCATGTTCTGTTGAACTCCCTTCGAGTTTGGTCTTTCCTTTCGTGTATCTACGCAATACTGAGTTGCATGTATCTAAACATCGAGTTATTCCACCTGATTGGAGTAGTAAGGAGATGCATATTCGAATTATCTGCGACATTTACTCATACCTAATAACACTTGTAGGAGAATGGATTCTTTCAGTTTATCAACCGGATTGTGCTTATCATTCAAATTTTGATCGTTCTCATGGCTGAGTCTGGCTACCCACAGCGGTTGTACGTGTACTTCCCGTTTTTCGACGAGAATCATGGATTGGGATATATCGGGATGGTGCAATGCTGGTCAGTAAACTGTGGATAATCTCACCCATGACATCTCGTAACATTCTCATTTTGCAGGATTGGAAACACCTTGCTGAGTTTATGCAAAGATCAGATCGCTAGTAATACAAGACAGAATTGGTCCCTGTTTGTCGAAATTCCAGGATGGTGTATCTTCTCTGTGGGAGTTGTATATTTATTATTGGTATGGACCGATATTCCATCTTACTTCGGTTCGGGGGCTGATCTTAAATCTCTCTAGGGATTCCGAGGAGCCAGCCTTAAATCGGCACGTAAACTAACTTTGAAGTTCAAAAAGGAAACCTCATCACCGCCTCCTACTTCGTGCATAGTCTAAATAACGCTCGGTACTTACACACTTTTCTCATGTGACTACTAAATCATTTTGCATTGTATTATTGTTGTAATATAACAACCCTGCCGCAGGAACCTTGGTGGCTAAATTGACTAACCTTTTCCTTGCAAAAGCCATTGCTTCCCAATGAACCCACTTTTAACACCTAGAGGAATTCAAAATTCCTTTGCCAGAACTCCAGTATTGTCGACACACGCCACTGCCAATGGAATTCTGTTGTTCAAAACACGATGTTTAGGCCCTCTCTGAATGTATAACTAACCGCCAAAAAAGTGACGTTACCTGGAAATGGCAAATTCAAGGGCTGCTCGTTTCCAATGAAATCTAACTCATCTTGCATCATTTTAACATCGGTCAGTGATCATCCCCATAAATATTAATCGTTATCATTTTCATCTGCACATGACTTTTCCTACCAGTTGCACGTTATAAAAGCCACCGCAACACAAACAAATCGTAAAAATGGCCGAATTCTCTCTAGTTGACCACCTTCTCTCCAAGTACTCGAAGCAGTGGCAAGCTGCCACCGAACATCCCTTCCTTAACGGCGTCGCCGATGGTACCATTACCGATAGGCAATTCAATGCTTGGTTACAACAAGGTATTGTTACTTTGACTACAGCTTACCTGAAAGATTGTATTCTAACGAAGCAACATACTTAGACTATTTATATGCAATCGACTTCGCCAAAATGCTCGGAAATCTACTCAGGGTGGCTCCGCTCGGACATTTGGATGTCTTGTTTACCTCCTGCACTTTCATGAAGGATGAGTTGACTTGGTTTGATCGAAAGCTGGAAGAAAGGAGCATGAAGACCCCTTCCAAAGGGTGGGGAAGAAAGCTTGGGAGCTTCGACAAAGAGGAAGTGACTAAGCAAGTCATTTGCGCCGAGTATGGAAGGTTCATGACCGACCGAGTCCCCACACTGCCCTACTATCTTCAGATACTCTCCATATGGGCAATTGAGGCGTCGTATAATACCGCCTGGTCGAAGATTTTGTCGAGGGTCGAGCCCAAGTATCAAGAATTTCCTGAACGCTGGGGAAACAAAGACTTCAAGAAATTTGTCACTGAACTCGAGAGGACATTAGAATCTGAATATCGGGTCTCCCTTAGCACGGCTTCAGGTGGATCTGAATCGCTTCTGCAAGCTGCCGAGGAAATTTTCCTAACCATCGCTGAATTTGAGGAAAGATTTTGGAGCATGGCATTTGCTGATAAATAAGCTCTAGTATTGTAGGAATTTGTCAACCAGTATAATAAATCTAGCACTACCCGGTTTGCTTCTAATTTACCCAAGTGGCTTGACATCAAAATCTAGTCACAAAATTAATTTGATTGAGGCTTTCTGGAATAAAGATATGTAAACTAATAGACATTGTTGTTAGATATATACATATAACATACTTGAGAAGCGTGTTTGGTGCTGGGAGATCATTAGTTACCTACACACAAGTTTGTCTATTTGAACTGAAAACTCAAGTCAAAAACATTTTAAAATCACTCAAATGATTCTAAAGTTGTATATATTTTCGATAACTCTGCTATAGGAGTACATTCCTCTAATTCGACTGTTCCAAAACAGCTTCACCTACCGATCCGTTGGATTTGATTTTATGTCCCAAAGCGTATCGACAAATACATAGACGATAACCTGGAATATAGCCGCATAATGTCTATATGGAACGTACCAGGTGTATATGTTCTTTATATAAATATGTGATCCGATTCGATTACTAATATCAAATCTACCTCCCATTACCAAGATATGATTGGAACTCTTTTTTTTCCGAATTTTCCTACAAAAGCATGTCGAACACACCAGGGTAGTGTTGCTTGAACACGTACAAATGGAAAATCCAAATCAGACAGACATCGCAAAAGCTCTTGATAACTTGACCTATCTTGAGGAAATGTAGGTAAACATTTAACAAAGCTTTTCGAGGCAGTGTTCTGATCTTCTACAGGTTCACTGAACATGGAAGAGAGGATGGTCTCCGAGCTGGCAAAGAAGCCGGAATCGTGGAGGGAAGAGTCCTCGGTTGCTTCAACGGTTATGCGATCGCTCAAGAAGTAGGGTATTACAAAGGTTGTACTACTATGTGGTTAAAACTCGCCGAAGCATACCCCAACCTGAACTTGAAAAAGTACACACCAACCCACACTTTGGTTATTCGAAATTTGCTAACTGACCATTTGCCCCAGGGCTCTTAGACAACTGAACAGTCTACTTTCTATGGTTGAGAGCTTTCCCTTAGAAAATGTTCTTGAGCTGGAACTTATTGAGCTTCTGGAAAAGATTAGAGGAAAGTTCAAAGTCGTTACTACAGTTCTTGGTTGCAGTCAATTCCAAAAATTCAACCCTGAGGAAAAGAGCAAGCTATCCTACTAAAGACTGCCTTGAGCAAGCTGATTATCAGAGTATGCAGCCAAGCCAGGTTATCAGAACAATAGAAGAGCTGCCAAATAGGCGTACAGGCGCAACATGCGCAAAGATATGCTCTTTGCTACACGTAATCGTATATATCTGATTTATACCTTACACATTTATAATAAACAGGTGGATTTTGGAACTGCAGATGAAGTAACTGTTGATGTTTAACATATTCGCATGTGGTAGAAAGCCATTTACTGTGCTTGAAGTAGAAGATGCTTTCATTGGTATAGATAAGTTGTGAAATGAAGTTGGTGTGTGACCGCTTGATATCGTTACAATTTACAAAATAGCTCCATTTCCAACCCAATCTACAACGGCAATTTTCGAAAGTGTCAGACACTAATTCAACTTTATAACAAAGTTTTGTATGGTTTCAGGTTATTGGAATTCATCTTTCATACCAGTTCTACTCTGTTTCAGAATGAAAGTTTATTGTTAGATAAAAGTGAGCTCTAAATCTAGCAGCAAGAATTTCCATACTCTAAAGCACGTTCTCCAATGTTCGCCTCATTCCTTTTACTACTAGCCCATTTTAGTGTAGGATTGACCGACTTCATCAGCAAGAACTCCAGTGATGTTGCTTTGAATCTACTGAAATCCTGCAATGGGTATTCTGAGCTATGTAGTCGCAGGTTTAACGAAGTGACTTATGCTACAACTCACAACTCTTATTCCCTTGTTCCCAACCTGGCTGGAAATCAAAACAATCGTATTTCGAAGCAACTGAAGGATGGTATCCGTGGCTTGATGTTAGACCTTCATCTGACGCCAGAGGACCCGAAAACCATTAAATTGTGCCATACCGACTGCAAACTTCTTGATGCTGGTACACTAAGCACTACTTTGCAAGAAATTAACTCATTTCTATACAATAACCCTGGAGAGGTCTTGACCATTTTCCTAGAAAATTTCTCAATGATTCCTGTAGATTTGATAGCTACTGTTTTTATGCAAAATGATCTACACAAATATGCGCTCACTCAAGCACCAGAGATGCCCTGGCCAACACTTAGACAAATGATCCAAAGCAATAAACGTCTAGTAATCTTCATCGACAATAAGACGGATCCTCGGTTCCCGTGGTAAGTTGCTGCGTAAACAGCCTGCTTTATACACTTTACTGATTATGGGGTTTTTAGGATTCATCATGAGTTCACCTACGCATGGGAATCCCCGTACTCCGTCCCGTCCAATTCTCATTTCAACTGTAGTATTGACCGTCCGAAGAATCAACCACGTCCTATATTTGTCCTAAATCATTTTGCCTTCACGGAGCTCAACATCGGTCGAGGAAACATATCTATTCCAGCTCTGAACATTGCCTCACATACAAACGGCAATCAATTGAATCTACACGTTCAGCAATGTACAAAAGAGCGCAATCAAATTCCAAACTTCATTGCAGTTGATTTTTATAAAGTTGGTGATGTGTTCAAAGCAACAGCCCAACTAAATCGTGTAGCGTATACCCCTTTACCTCCGGAGGCAGAGCCTTCCATAGAGGTGTCCTCTAATGTTAGCCCCCCAGCACATGGCTTACACCACTATGCGGCTCTTATTATGTGCATTTTGCTCCAACTCCTGTATATTTATTTTGATGTTGACGTTTAATCCCGCACCGGAATCCATTCATATGGAGTCTTGAAGAAATAGAATACACTAGGGCTCCCGAAGCAGCTGATCTGTGAGAATGGCGTGCAATATACTCACTGGTTTTCCGGGATAATGTTAGTGTTCATTCGTGAACATAGTAGAGTATTTTCAGATGGTCCAGCCATGTAGTGAATATTAACAAACCCCAAGTAATGTATATGGCTTTCGACAGCCATACATCAGGTATTGCATTTTCAAGTTATGCTGGATATCGCAATAGATACGCAGTCGATTACTTCCCCATACACGAAATACTCAATTCTATTGTTAAGATGAGAGTGAATTTACAGAACAGTCTATCACATTTTATTTTCTATAATTCGCGCACAAAATATTGTACGCGGCATGGAGTAGGATAATTTCGTCTATATTCTATGAACAAATTGGGTGCCCAATGTGGGTATTCTCTATAAATTAATAATAATTCCTACTAACTGGGCTCGCAGTGTACTCGTATTCCTGAGTGAAGTTTTGAGCGATCCTTCGAAACTCATTTTCATCACCGTGGTGCTCCAAGGCCAGCAGGATGAAAGATTGTATATCCTGGAAGCAAGGTAACGCGTAACTACTCTGGTAGCGCTCAACTTCACTCATCATTTGGAAATTAAGGTTTGTCTGGGGGTCTTCGAAATCATCCAAGATCAGTTCTGTAAAAGAGAAGCATAAGTTTGAGCTCGTTGGTATCATCAAAAATCATCGCTTACTCAGATACGGGACACAGGGGTCTCCATTGAGACTGGCCAATCTGCGACGGTAGTAAGGGAAGTTACCCGCCGGAGTCATGAGCACCTTTAATTCTTCAAACATTTGCTTGGACTTCTGGCCGACCAGCTGCCAGGAAGTGCGAAGTATAGGGATTGGTGGAATCCGAAGACCTTCCAAGATAGCCATACAGGTATTGAAGTTTCTCAAATTGATACATTCCTACATTACCAGAGTTAGTTGCCTGCTTCCCAATAAATATCCAACTTCTTAATGGTGCACTTACGGTTGCAACATTGATAAAATAGCTGATAAGGAAACCGCGTTTGGACGGCTCACGCTCACTGATGATCGTGCGTGCGATCCAATACTTGATCTAAATGAAAAGAATGGCGTCAGAATTACATTCCAGGAGCAGAAGTATGCTATTTCGTAAACCAACCCGCTCAGAAGTACGTAGCATTGTCTTGATGTTTACAGCCATCCAATCCTCCTCATGATGCCATGCACCATTCATACATTCTACAGGCTTGATCAGATTGAACAAGTAGGAGTCGTGGAGGGTCAGCTGTTTGGCGAGCTCTGCAGCGTCAATATCAAGCACGCGGGTCTTGAACAATTTGGAGGTAGTGTTGGAATTGCCCTTCCTCTTGAAGTAGGTTTCGATCTTTTGCGAGGGCATTGTCGGTGGAGTTAGCGGGGTGAAGGAGTTGAGGATGTGAGATAACCACCAGCTTGCCGGTAGGAATGACAAGAAATAATAAGTATGCGTGAGGCTGGCACCAGAATTTATACCCATAGCGAATACTTGAGAAAAATGCAATCAGGCTACACAGGACTGAATTGGTAGCCGCACATTAGGAAATCAATTGAATCTACTAAATCATGGACGCCTTTCGCCGGTCATTGTAGGGAAATTGGAAATATATGATGAACTATATATGGTCCCTATGTAGCACCGTAATTAGTATTACTTTCCAAGAACCTCAATTGATCGGGAGTTACGTAGTCACCTGAAGGAAGATTGCAGCAAAGTGATCACGTCCTACCTGATATGGGCCGCAGAGGTTTGGGGCATACGAAAGAATAAATCTGGCATTGAGATATCCTGTTTGCCTTCCAGTATACGTGCGAACGAGGGCTTTGAAGCTTGAGTTCTAGACAACAAGGGCCGGAAACCTGACGACCAACTCACGAGGTCAAATATTATGATAAAAGATGCATAATAATGCAATGACTCCACGAAGAGGGCGAACAAAGCGGATTTCGACCATTTCCGCCATCAGTAACATTACTCCAAGGCCACACTTCTCTACCCTACATGTTTGGGGCAGTGTATCACACGGTCCCATACACTGGCGGAATTAACCAGATTTACGATCAAAATCTTGATACCCCAAAACATATGAACGCTGGATTTTTCGTGTTCTAAGAAGGCATAGTGGAATATTAAACGAAGAAATCATTAATAAGTACGAATTCAACAGTACTAAGCGCAATATATGGTATGAATGAGTATTCATTTGGGAGCGTGACCGGTACAAGCAAAGACTGATCGAGACACACTAATTGGCTGAAACCAAGGTTTCGAGGAGCACTATTCGATAATCAATAATGATATAATACTTGGTCGGAATTCTTGTGGATTTTTCATATACCTGAATATCGTCGCTTTTCTTCATCTAGACAATTGTACGACAGCTGGGTTATCATCATCAAAAACATGACGAGGTAATGATCGAAAAGCTTATACCATGGAAGCACTGCACGGCCAGCCATTGGTACGTCTGGTTTATTGTAATACCATCCTGTCCCACCACGCCATAGTCTCATCATATGCCCTTCCACGAGTTGGTGAGGATTGTATACCAAGTTCCGGGTATGGCATAATCATCAGCAGTGGCGAACTCTCCCGAGTTTGGATTTTCCACCGTTTGTTGCTTACTATTGCAATCATAGTAAACCTGAATATCCGAATGTACATTTTGAATTCGGTGAGAATATTAAATTTGCTGGGATTCAAACACGCTTTGGACCTTGCCTAAGCCATGTTCGAAGTGAACATCATTTAAATATAAGGGGCATTTGCAAAGATACTCGCCAACGCATAAGCATTTGAGCCGATTGACTGCACACTCATTGAGTACATTAACCATGGTCTCGGAAGCCAATCCATCTTCACTGAAGTGATAATAGCACAGAGATGCACTCCACAAAATACTCAGTTTACATCATAATATGCATAATAATAATGCCGGTGCAGTTGGAAATCTTGAGAAAACCCGATATGGAAAGTGCACACTCAATGGTATTGATAACTTTACCGGAGCTTTACAGTGTCTGAGGGCTAAGCAATCGATCTCCTGGAAGCTAAATATTATGCAGAATGCAGAAATTTTGTTTGTGCTCCCCTACCATGATTTCGAAGGTATGTTTATTAAGCTCACGAATTTAGTTGCCAGTTGGCACGGATAAACGGAGAAAATAATTCAAACTTGGATACTCTAGTATAGTTGCGAGTAGATGTAGAAATCTTCTAACTCTGACATGAAGATGTCTTCAGTAGAAATGAGTGAGGAGAGAATTCCATATTGCTAAGACAGGACTTCCTCATTCTGGAAGGAGCTTGTACCATGTAGTTGACAGGCAGCAATTTAGATGGAAGTGAGCACCTTGCCTATAAACAGGATGGTAGGAGGGGGGGACGAGTTGGCTTAGCAACATGCCTTTATGGATTTAAGCTTGCGATGAAATATTGATGGAAATGTGCATGCTGAAAATTAATGTATTTATTGTTTTCAACAAATCACTTAATGCATCGACTATTGACGTCGCAGCGCCAAAGCGAAAGTTCTCAATGCATCGATATAAATTGAATAAAAAGCTGTTGCATCCAGTTTGGCTATCATATGGCTGATTCAATAAATAAAAATTCCTGTTGATAAAACATATATCTATGGTTATTATACTCAGAGTACCAGCTGATATTCTATGCAAAATAGTCAAGCCCAGCGTCTCATTGATTATGGAGGTTATCTGACATGTTTGAATTTCCCAAATCCAACAGCTCTGCAAGTCCATCAAAAGAGCCTTCTAAACCGTCGACTTGAGAAGTTAAACCCTGAGGCTCGATGCTGTTCTCGTCCATTTGGTTTATCATCGAAATTTCGTTGTCCAAGCTGTTTGAATCGTACTTGAATATGTTGTCAAGGGTGTTGTTATTTTCCCTAGGATACTCCCTTTGGTATTCAGTGGAACCTTCATACGGCAGTATCAAGTTATTCATAAAGCTCAGGTCGATGGATGCGGATTCCAGAGGGTTCTTTGATTGGTCTTTGCTAGGGGTACATTTCCATTTACCATCAGCATCTAGTGTACATATTTCGTATTGATTTTGCCCAGCGTCGGTTGGATTGGTGCTTATAGCTTCTTGCTGTAGGATGTTTTCATAACTATTGGAGCCAGCATCCATACCTGCCATGCTTCTGTCTTCAATGGGAGGAAGATGAACGGTAGCAGTGAAAGCGTTATCAATCTTTTCGGTCTTCTCCTGGCACTTCCAATTTTGTAGCTGCGTGAGATATATACATATTTTTGATCGACGATGACTAATTCCAACTGATTCATCAAAGTACTCTTGAATGTATATTCTGTCGGCTGGTTGAATGGTGTATCCCTCTTTTTTCGGAGGGATGTACACCGTTTCCTGCGTTTTCCCATTCACCAAAACTATCGTGCCATCGTCCTCGCTGGTCTCTTCCATATTCAGAGGTGTGGACAGTATTTCACCTGAAATGCTAGCATACGTCCATGACTGCGAGTAGGCATCGTACTTGCATACAACCACCCGTCTTTCCGTTTGCATCACGGCTTGATCCACAAACTCGTAGATAAAGACCCTATCTGCGACAAGAGCGTTTGGATCTATCTCTGGCCAGTAGATGTCTTGTAACGTCAAACCGCTATACAATTTAATATCCGCGGGATCGTTTGGTCCATTGAGAGACAGTGGCTTGAAGTTTCCGAACTCCTTTTGATTGATTTCACATTCACCACCCAGTGTTGATGTACAAGCCTGGGCTTTTGTAGTAACCTTCAAGCCCATATTTTCGTCTGTCGATTCCTTGGTACCAGGCGAAATCGCCAAGCTGTTGTCGTCCATATCCTTGCTACTACATTTGTAGCTTGTGCTTTTGATATCCCACGTGCAAACTCGTAGTCTTCTTTCCATCGAATTGGTTGCTTTGTCCAAGTATTCGTCGATGTATACGCGGTCAGGGGGCAGATATATATTAGTAACCGTGGTTCCAGGCTCGAAATATCTTTGGCTTGAAGTATCTGGTAATTCTAGGTCCTTTGTAGTGCAAACAGTGTTTTTGATCTCAGGTCTCCAAATGCATTCTTTGAGATGTCGACTGGTCTCACCGCTATATCTATCAACATATTCCTCAATGTATCTTTGCGCAGGTGGGACATACGTTTCTTCTTCAAAATCTGGGCTTGACTCTAATGTCTCATCGACAGAGTTTTCTTTGATCTTGCAGTCATACTGGCTCTGACGAATATCCCAAGAGCAACGCTGGAGTCTGTGTTTGTAGATACCATCTGTACTGTCAAAGTATTCCTCTACATACTCCTGGACTGGTGGAAGGTCTATAGCCGTAACTTCATCCCTTTGAATCCGTACTTTTTGTACTATCGTTCTTCCAGGGACATATATTTTTCTATATCTTGGCGGTGCGTGTTGCTTGATTATATTGTAGCCAAACCTTGCGGGGATACGAGTAATTTGGGCAATTCGTTTTCCAGGGATACGGGTTTTCGCGATTCTGAACCCACTCGGGGAGAGGTACCTAGTATACCCGTACTCTTCTCTTGTCGGCACCTTGATTGTGAAAGTTTTGGCTGGTACTCTGATTTTCTTGGTGACAAAGTTGACTTTTCTTGGTATTTTCTTGTAAATATATTTCGGCTCAATCTTGACGATTTTTCTGATAGTCTGACCAGGTATGCGGAACTTTCTAATAGACTTTTCGCCAGGAACCAGATGCTTTTCATATTTGTATACAGGCTTTTTGAGATAAGGTATCTTCTTTGAGCCGCTTACTACTTTAAATCTTTTGATAGTGGATACTCCCGGGATGTAGACCTTCTTGTAGCCATATTCGGCAGGTACTCGAACCTTCGTGGCAATAATCTCACCAGGAACACGTACCTTGACTTTCACTGGCTCCCCAGTCACGCTAACTACTTTGTAGCCGTATTGAGGACTGCGCACAACCTTTTTCTTGATGCTTTGACCAGGAGTAAGTTTTCTTCTGATAACATAACTGCCAGGCGTCTCGGTAAACTTGAAGCCATATTCTTCAGAGATATATTTTTTGATGACTACATCTTTGGTACTACCCGGATTTGGTTGAATGACTTTTTTGCCGGGAACGAGCACTTTCTGGATAGTGTATTCCGCAGGAGTAGCAGTTTTGTAGACCAAGGTTTTGTTTGGAACCCGAACTACCTTGTACTTCGATTCACCAGGGATCGTCATGTCCTCGTATGCGTATAAGGGTTGAGACTTGACACGTTTTATTCTAACTTCGCCAGGTATCTTGACTTGCTTGTAGCCGACCCCAGAGGCTGATTCTCCATTCGATTGCTCATAAACCTTCTTTTTACCATAAGTCGGTCCCAATAGTATTTTCCGAACCCGTGTCTCTCCAGGGAGTTTGACTCTCTGAACCAGCTTCTTGCCGGGGATGACGACTTGATTTGACTTGTAAGTAGGGCCATAAGGGACTTTCCGAACTATCGTCTTCCCCGGAACCTCCACGTCTTTGTATGTAATTTGTCCAGGAATGAGAGTCTTTTTAGTAGCATACGTAGGCCCTACTGGCACTTTCGTAACAAGCGTTTTCCCTGGGATATACGTCTTCAATAAAACTTCTTTGTTATCCAGCAAAGGTTCCTGTTTCAAGATTGTCGTCGTGTCCCTTTTACCGCCGTTGTACTCTTCCATATTGCCAGCAATATTCGTGTCGGGTTTAACAACCTTGTTTTCTTCAGGAGGGGTTTTCGTCAAGTCCCCTTTCCCACTTTCCTTTTTCCCCTCAGTTGCATTGTTGGGTGTGCTTTCCTTCTTTTCATTGGCCGACATGGTGTCGCTGGTATTTTTCACTGTAGCATCGGCTGTGCTAACTACCTGCTTTGGCGAAGATTCGTTGGACCCATTTGAAATCTTCTCAGGTGTGGCTTCAGGTTTTTTGCCCTCGTCAACTTTCTTTTCCTTGGTGGAATCTTTAATCTCCTTCTGGGCATCTTTGCCAGGTAAAAGGATTTTCTTGTTTATGGGATTCTCGACCTCAATAGGCTTCTCCACTGCATTAGGTTGCTGAGAGGGTTTCGGGGCCGTTTTCCCATCAACGCGCTTTTTCTTCGTATCAGGCCTGGGTATCGTTTTACGTATGATCTTACCTGGCCTATACACCTTCTTGACGATTGTTTTCCCGGATCGTCCCACCTTTTTCACTGCTTGGCTTTTGGACTGGATATTTAGGGCGACCCCAAAGTTCGAAACACTGGCCTGATTAGCAGCAAGGTTGGGGGATGGTGTGGAAATGTCGTTAACAGAAGGCTTTGATGGCGTGTCGATCTGGGTAGCAGCATAGGATTGTTGTGCAGTAAGGGATCCGACCGTTGCCAAAGCGGTAATCGTGTGTATCAGCCATAATTTACGGTCTCTTCCCGGTGGTCCAAGAGGAGGAAGTACCATACTAACTTCGTAAAAGTGAATGTGTTTTGTTTGAGCTTAACAACCGCCACGACGAACTTATAAATAAGTCGAGTTGTAACTTCGGGAAATGATTCTGAAACCCCACATGACCTCTTAATTCCTTACCGTGCCAACGACTGCTCGCCATGCTAAACTAACTTGGAAACAAGCGGAAATCTTCCTCTGATCTTTTTTCAACGAGTTCCATCCATTCCGATCTGGATATTATGTCATGTGTATACAAAAGCACTGTTGGTTCTTCAAACTCTCGACACACAAGGGGATTTTCTCATTCAATGGATTCCACTCTATTTATAACAGGTATTCTCCATGAAGCACTCTGTTTCGGATCTTGTAGCTTGTTGTTCGTGTTGTTCCGTTGGGATGTGGACATTATGTGGCTGCTTATCGACAATCCAATTGAACTCTATATTCCGTATATTGAGCCGAGCTTAACGTACAAATCGCCCCATTGGTCATGCACATTAGCACAAATCGTCATTCGATCAAGTATACGACCATAAGGTTTATTCCTCAATGAACAAAAGGTGGAGTAGCATATGCGTTACAGAGCATGATGTGAAATCGGGCAGTCACTAAATAGACATATACTAGATTATCCTTACGTACGATACATAAACCCGCCAACCCTGCTAACAATACTAGCATCTAATGACCGCGAAGTGAGACTCCACTAGACCTGGTGTTCATCTTGTAGTGCTCCAGATTAGGGTGGAAGTGGAATCCATCATGTTTGGCTCTGGCTACCTTCTGCTGATGATCTTTTAATTGAGTCAGATAACTATCAGTCACATCTACATGGGAGCTCTGAAGATATCGGTACAACTTTTCAAGCTTGGCATAATCGGAGAGTGTAAAGGCTTTTGGTTCTTTGGAAGCAAAAGTGCGAATCTCCTGAAGAGACGTCGTGATTTCTGGTAACTTCCCCAAGGAACCATCGGATTGGAGGTAAACCCACTCCTCCCAATCCTCTGGAGTTGCCTCGTTGACCTGAAGCTTCTGTATCTTATTATTACGGTCAAGCTGACAAATCGTTAAGAACCACTGAAGCATTAGTGACATAATGGGTTAATAAAATAAGGGTAGATTGGATGTGAATTAAAGTAGAGTATTGGTGATTTACAGTAGAGGTAATGAAGGGGAGACCTTGATTTTGGGTTGTTCAGCATACCGGCCAACTTTATAGATCCCTCGGAGAAAAGTAACAAAGCCGTTTTTCGATTCTTGGTTGGTTGCCTGTATGTTCATCAACTCATATGAGATCATATCAGCCACAATCATCTGTTTGTAGCACGTTTTCGACCCAGCCTGCAGGCCCTGTTAGGCCAGTATATTCACGTGTACCAAGGCATGATCCTCGATGTTAGCTGCCTCTTGAAATACGCTCTTCCCTACATCCCGTGGGATGTACGTCTGCATATCAATATCCTCGCGAGCAAGAAACCAGCTGCAGGCTATACTCAAAATCCAATCGTCAATTCTGAGAAAACGCCTGCAATCCCCCATGTTGACAATACAGAACTGCCCAGTTCAAGGCTTCTCTATCTGACCGATACGAAAACTAATAACTCAAGAAGGCATATAGGTTATCAACACGTAAGAATAAGATTTCAAGTGTAAGTGATTATTAAGGCTTTAACGAGTCCATTAGAAGAGGGGACTACCTTATTAGCGGGATATATAACTTCTGTACAACAAATAAAACCGACGAGAAAAATGTGGGGAAAATATTCAACTATGATAGAAGATGAAGGAACATCACGGCTGCAGGCTAGGGTGATTCAAAAAAACCTATGTGGAGCGTTGTCGGTCGTGAGCGCAAAATACATATTGCCGATGCTCTGGATGACCAGGCCCCTAAATACCCATGGAGATAAAGAAAACTCATAGGATTGTGCACTCGCAACCGCTACTTTTGCTAACAAAAGGATCATTAGCTCCCGGCGTTCCCCACACAGAAGGAACCAGATAATCACGTGTGGTGGTGACATATTTTATGAGCCTACAACAGAAAGGAGTGTCAGCCGCCGGTTGTTGTGAACAGTCTTACAGTTACCTACATTTGGCTTGCCTGGGATACTGGAACACGAGGCAAATCCAGTTGCTCCCGCAATCGGCTATTTTGCTCAATCATCTTCTTGAGCTTCTGCTCCGACATAGCGTTTAATCCTGAGGCAGGCATTGAAATGAAATAGGAACGTTTTTTAGCTGGGCGCCGGGACTACAGATATTGAAAGGCTGGCTGGGCGTGGAAAGAGAGACTGTTCAAAGAACTAAACGAGAAGCACCCGAGAATTATATGCAAACTAAGAGACAGAAGAAAAAAGGGAATTACTTGTGTGCAGATTTAACTGAAAATTTCGTGGGTATGAAGAAACCCATCACTCGACAGATCGATTGATCATGTTAATCAGAAAACGGATGTAAATACCCAATTTGTTTAATATGTATGTTTCCTCATGCATCCGTCTATTTTTGGTCTATATAAAAACGGTTAGGGGGCTTGGTGTATGCCCCATATCAGAAGCAAATCACCAATGGTATTCATGAGCCCATGTAGGATGGGGTGTGACAAATAGAATGAATTAATTAATTAATTGACCGATAATTCCATTCATTCAGTGGCTCATTTCATACATTGTTCATTGGCATATCCATTGACTGTGGTCGCAGGATCACCCCAAATCATATCGTGGCTCATCGAGCTATATCAGGTCTGTGAGCTCTATCTGTCGTGTTGTGAAGTTGATCAACAACCCATTTATTACTTGTTATTAAATTAACTGAGATAATGGCAACTCTTCCACATTACGAAAGTCAAGTCTGGATGAGGTTCTATTAATATATATAAACCTACTTCAAATTAAGGGGTAAATATGGGGTGTGGGTGCTAGTTTGGTGTTCATGTGTTGTATACGATCTTTGGGTGCTTGGTTGCGTTCAAATGTGGGAATGCTGGATCAACCGGAGTGAAAATCGGTATTCTTCGTCGGGAAAACTAGTGTGACTTTCGTTTTTTTCCTCCATCTGCTTTACTATCTTGATGATAGCACTCAAGGCCCCGTGGTCGTGCAGCCCTTGGATAATAGATTGCAGTAAATCGGCGCTGACTGAGAAGTCGTAATTTCCCTGATGTCGCTCAACTTCGAGGATTAGTTGTTCCACGCTGATGGCACTGGTTTCACAATCGTTCAAGTACGTGTCTGTAGAAGGAACTGAGTATATCGCGTGGGTGATATCAATGTCAAGGAAATTCAGCCTACGTAGGTAAGGTACACACGGAGTGGAGAGTGACTCAAGATTGGCACGGTACAACTGAAAGTCACTACAGGGGCTCATCAGTGCTCGCAGATGTTCCAAGCAAGACTTATACTTGCTACCAAGCGACTACGAGAGAAGTGGGTTAGGGGCAGGATTTTGCTAAAGGTGGCCGTTTACAATACCTGCCAAGTATGCCACAGTGAAGGAACTGGGGCGACACTGAAGCCCTCGAGTATTGCCATGCAAGTATTAAAATTGTTCCATGAAGAGCAGTACTAAAGTTTCGACGATGAGGTTTTTAGCCGCTTGACCTGATATGAACTTAGCTTACTAACGAGCGTGCTTACCGAAGCCATGCTAATGAAATGTTCTACTGTATGGGTGCGTTTGATTGTATCCTTCTCGCTCAATATTGTATAAGCCACCCAATATTTGATCTAAGAAAAACCCATTAGTTTCCAAAAATAGCAATGGCACCTCTGATATTGCTTCTGGATGAAAATGACCAACCTGCTGGAATACCTTTAGCACCTCTTTGATATTGACCGCCATCCACGATTCTGTTCGTCGCCACGCTTCGTGCATGCACTCCACGGACTTGATTTGATTGAACAAATAGGAGTCAAAGAGTGTTAGTTGACGAGCCAGCTCGATGGATTCAACATCAAGAACGCGAAGGCGGGTGCCGTAGTATTTCGTATTCGAGTGGTGAGGAATATGTGGCAGGATCCTTTTAGCGTGGAAAGTCATTGAACGAGTCTACCTTAATGCAGTGGCTGCAGTAGCTAAAGTTAAGATATGTCAAAATTCAAAATGATGAAATCACAAAAGGCTATACAACGATGTCTGTTAACTTCAAGTGGACGTTTTTAAAATCCTGGAGATGGTTAGACTTGATTCGACTTACGGGTTAATTATGGATCCCATAACACAGTATCGCAGCTAATGAAGATATCTTTCAAGTTTAAACTAGTTTACCCCTTTAGAGTTTTAGTTGTCGTCAATCGCTTACTGTGGGCTATATCGCTGAAGCACCCATATTATTGTTGTAAAGGAACATGCTGCTCCAAATGGTTGTTTCTATACGCATTTGAGGAGAGATTATGTTGACGGTGCGTGTCAGCCCAAAGTGATCAGAGTCTGAATAGCAAAAGGTAATCAAATTTCTAGCTCGATTTTGCTCGACTAACCAGGAGACATGCTATCCATTGTGATACAATTGTAGAGATTTGACGGTGTATGCTGTAATCCTGTAGTATACAAGTCTCTGCTATATGGTGTTACCACACCTAATATATTAGTGCTAGTTCATAATTTACTGCGCAGTATTGTACAATTGGAACAAAATTCGCGCCTGGAAAATCCACTCTTGGTGGAAGCTCCACAGTAAGAGCTTGACTCATCGAGTAATCTAATCATGAGCAATACACCGCGCCTACCTCTTAAGCCCTGTCTGAAGTAGGGAAGTCATTGTATTTAACAAGTCAATCCTAGTGGACGTGATTCCAGCGAGGCTTCATGTCCTAGAGTTTCATTTTGGGACAGTAATACCTGTGATGGGATATTAATACGACATAATTGAAAATCTCCGTACAAGAGCTTTTAAGCCAAGCTACAATACTCCCAACTATGTCCAAATTCGGCTGTGTGTGACTGTTGGATTAATTTTAGAGTATAGCATTGTTCAAGTTCAATACTTCTAAATCATACAAGTGTGCATGCTGTGAAAAGGGATCAATGCACCATTGGTGATGTGTGGGAGAATAGGAGAATCAAGGCGAATGCGAAATAACGTGCTATTATATGATCATATAAAAGAAACATTTCAAATGTGTGGCAATTTTGGAACAAAATTAGAAATAGCATCGGATTGGAACATGCCATTCTGTATTAGAATCTCTCGAGATCCTGCCTTGGCTTCCTCAGGGCTGGGTGAACACTCTTCACCAGCGCTTCTTGGTCGTTTTCTGACCCACACCACCACCCAATCACATCATTGTTTCATGGAATTCTGAAAAGGGCTTAACGTAGCATATAGCCACTTGCCTCGCAAATTTATCAATACCAACGCAATTATGATGTCACTAGAGATATTTAATACAGATGGAAGTATTCAGAGATTCGATCCAAATATTGAAGAATTGATAGTGGATTATGATCCCTGAAGGTCAAAGCTATCTAGGCTCCAAGCATTACCCACATCTCTCTAGGCCTTTTAATAAAGTAAAACTCGGCAAGCTCATACCATGTCAAAAATGTGGATATATGAGGTCAATTTAATATAGCTGTGCGTGGATGGTATTTGGTAAATGAAATTGGGAGCTTGAGAATGGTCAGGGGTAATGGATGAAAATGCAGCTTTCGTTTCCCAAATATAAGCAATGAATCTACACCAATAATTACGAGATATCTTCGGAAGGGGTGCGCTCTTTTCAATATTTCTACAATGTTGAACGATTATTTAAAGGTTTCAAAAACGAGATCCAAATACCATTGATTTGAATGAGTCTCCTGCAGATCATTTGTATGATTGAAGATATAAAACAGTGGATAACCATATACAATAAATCCGCGCTGAAGAGTCGGAGCATTAGTTTATTCAGGTTGCAAAAGAAAAAGGTGATGTGCCTGTCCTGGGGATTAGTATTACATTCAAATGACGATGAGCGGGATTTATGTGTCTGAAAGAATGGGTGTATACTGTAATAATTCCTAATCAAATACAAAATGGTATAACAGCAAGGTGTATGGTACTCTGGACATTTTGAGGAAGCGATTTGTTGAACCAGATTGCTACTGGTTAAGTTGGTTTAGCACCAGATTATTTATGTATTATCGTTATAGACTAGGCGAGCATCTTGGACTCTGATAATATATTTTCCATTTTTTCCAATTCCAAGTTGATTTCCTAGTGATAGTATATTCTTTCCGAACCGTGTTGATACTGATGATTCATGTGATTGTTATGATAATTAGGAGCTATGTTAGGTTTAATTCACATTCAGATATGCAATTAACTGCAGAATCATGACTTCCTTAACTCAGTCTAGTATATCAATATATGAAAATGCGCTTCTGATACCCAAAATATCCCTTCAAGTCTCCTGTTTGTCCGCGTCTGTTATAGGCTTTCATGCAATATGCCTTTCCAGTTAATACTCAGCATTCTTTCATGCTCTGAAATCCTCAATGGAGTTGGTAATACAAGAAGGATAGGATATCACCAAATAGAACATAAGTTAGGTTTAATTTATTAGATGTAGTGCGTTAAAAGCTCGGTGTGTCTGAACGTGTGGTTTTGTTTTGTTGTCTAATCAAGGCGAAATAAAATATAAATGATTTTAGCAGCAATTTGTAGAGGTGATAATTACGATGCCCTGAGGAAGATTACTGATAGTTGTGTGCAAAGTGCAGGGGCTTTTGGACAGGCTTGAAACTTTGTATTAACTCAGCATCTCATCAATTCAATGCATTAGTAAATACCAAGCAAACCTCATCCTTGGCCTAATTTTTCATTAGGCAGATTTCCTACAAGCCAAAAAAAATACCAAAGACTAGCATATTACCTGCAGTCCAACATTTCTCAAAGTTACAACTTACATCATCAGATGTTTTTGCTCACTGACTCCAAAGTTACACTTAAAAGATTGACCAAAGAATACCAGCTGAATACCCCAAGTCCGTTTGTTAGTTTTCATAGGGATTATAAATAATACTATGAAGTATTGCCAAGGTGAATGGTTTATATGCTATCCCATACATTGCAGCATAATGCATTCAAATGAAATAGGATTTGATATAATGGACATCACCAAGTAAATGCTGTAAGAGTCTTGGAGATATTGGAAGTGATTGGGAGAACAAGTATATTATGTGGTTTTCACTTAATGATTTATTGAATGTAAAAGTAGTATTTACACTTCTACATGGTCTTGGCATAACAAACACGTAAAATAGGTTAAGGAAGGTCCCAAGAACATGTGTGCAAATTTTGGGGCTGTTTGGACAACTTATCTAATTTTCATGTTCTGGGTAAAAATTCTAAGTAAATCCCGACAAGGAATTTGGTCAGTATTCTCTAGGATATGAAGGTAATGATCTAAGTGACTAAGTCAGGTGAATATTTAGGTGGAATTACAAATTTTTACAACAGTAAAAACCAAATAGCCCAGCACAAAGAATATTCGTGTAAGCTTTATTATTTGTTCAATAGTGGGCTTGGACTTCAGGTTGGGTCATCACCCCAATTGATATGCAATGGTTTAATCAATAAAAGAAGTGATTGTTAAAGCTGTACTATTATGTGATGCAGTGATTTATTGAATGTTCAAGTGATATAGATACATTTGTATGCTCTTACAATATTTCTGAGTACACTTTGAGCAATTTTGCAAGAGTTTGGGAGATATTGGAAGTGAGTGGGAGAACAAGTAGACTCTGAGGTCTTCACTTGATGATTTGCTGAATGTAAGAGTAATGCTTGTACTTTTACATGGTCTGGGCAAAACAAACTCTTATAATATATCCAGAAAGTTTCCAAGAGCATGTTTGCAAGGTTTGGGGCTGTTTGGACAACTGCAGTTTCTCATGTCCTGGGTACCTGATATTTTGGTGAATATATTTGAAGTAAAACCCAACAAGGAATTATGGCATAATTCTCTAAGATTGGTAGACTGTGATCCAATGGACTGAGTTAAGTGATTATTTAGGTGTAATTACAGAATTTACAAAAAGAAAGCTCCTACAAGCTACCATAGATTCTGTTATAAGTATTCAATGTATACTTAAGACATTCATACACCTGTAACTTATAACTAAAGTATCAATAATCTACTTATCACTAAGTAAAGTGAATAATTAGGTGTAGTTACAAAATTTGTAACAAATACCCCACTTTGTGAGATCTTATCAGTATTATGCCTTTTCTAAAAGTTGGCCAATTTATCCATGCTCAATAAGCCTACATATAGATACTATGCTGTAAGAGTTCTGAAGATATTAGAGGTGATTAGGAGAACAAGTAGCTTATGTGGCTTTCACTCAATGATTTATTGACTGTAAGAGTAGTATTTATACTTTTACATGGTCTTGGCAATAAAAATATGTGTAATATCTTTGAGAAGGTCCAGAGAGCATGTGTGCAAGGTTTAGGAATGTCTGGACAACGTAACAGAACTTCATGCTCTGGGTACCTGATATTTTGGTGAAAATATTCCTAGTAAATCCCAACAAGGAATTTGGTAAGAATTCTCTAAGATTTGAAGGTAAAGACCTAAGTGATCAAGTCAGAGGAATATTTAGGTGTAACTACAAAGTTTAAAACAAGAATAGGGTCACTAGCTATCAGGAATATGAGAAAAAGACTTTTTTTTGATGTTGTGCAGGAGCCCTCAAAGATAGCACTCATATTCTTGAGAATCTTCTCAGTGTACTCTACTGCAGCAACCTGCAATAGAGCACCACTGCTTTATTCAATAAGTCATCAAGTGAAAACTAAATATTCTACCTATTCTCT
The DNA here is from genome assembly GCA_002104905.1 of Basidiobolus meristosporus CBS 931.73. Taxonomy (NCBI): domain Eukaryota; kingdom Fungi; phylum Basidiobolomycota; class Basidiobolomycetes; order Basidiobolales; family Basidiobolaceae; genus Basidiobolus; species Basidiobolus meristosporus. The sequence continues at coordinate 21,990 of MCFE01000016.1, read as the reverse complement.
CCATCAATTCCAATATCTCCAAGACTCTCATGACTTGGGTAAATGTAACTCTTCAGGTGTGAATACAAGAGTTACAGCACAAATGGCCCTAACCTTTGCACATCACTTCATAAAATCTTCCCCAACAAGTATTATATTGGATATTTGACAGCTGGGCTGTCAAGCAATTGTATTTATTCAAATCCCGGAAACTTGTGGAGTCAGGTATATAAGAACAATGGATTTCTATTAGTACCAGTGTATAAAGCTAGTTGGCTCAAAGTTTTAGAGTGTAGCTGGGCTAAGTAGGCCATGAGCTGAGTTCTATCCCCAAGCCGTATTACTTCGGCAACTATTTCTATTTCATAGCATCTCGTTAGTATGATATGTTACAAGATACTGGGAAGTATTGGAAGTGATTTGGACAACTGGAATACTTGCAAGATATCTACTTTTGTGGTATATGAGCTCAAATTATTGATCTACAGTTTTGTAGTTTAGTGGAATTCTATAGAGCAATAGGTTGGGAAATAGAGACATGCATCCAATGGAGTACCCCCAACAATATACCATGTGTTGCAGTCGTTGAGCACCACTATGTTGGCAAAGTCGGTGCATCAAATTTACGAACTGTCTCAGCTACCCAATGTATTCAGCTTTTTGATTCACAAGTTGGAGATGAGTAGCGTACTTGAGACACGGCACATCCAGGTTTCCGAAACCTCTGAGGTTCACATCTATACCCGTGAATGCGCTTTAGGTGACAATTCCCTGCCAAATGACTAATCTGACTGTAGTTATAACTCATGCTGATTTTGCAGTTCAAGAACATGCATCGCTGTTTGATATTCATTTCACCACTAATTGGCGGGTGTTCGAAACGGTGATACTTGGCCTTCATAAGATCACCAACATCAGGATTGCTTCATTGGCAGTATTGAGCAATGATTATCTATAAATAATCCTCTGAGAAACATGCCTTGGATGCGAAATGCAAGTGATGATGGTAATGGAGATTAAGATCACAGACTGAAGATTCCAAACATCTCTGAGACCAAGTATCTACTGATATGCGCTATATCCTCAAGACCATGTGAGTGGCGGATTGTTTGAAAAACTGGAAAAGCCTGCTGCTACACATCTATCGAATCAAGGCTCCGCAATACAAGCACTGCACCTGTGCTGGAAGGATGTTTCAAGTGATTCTAGTGATTATGATGCCCAGCATTAATGTACATCGGCTCCAAGCCAGTACTCCACTGACACTCATGAGTACAGTGAGATTTGGCCTCAACACGTTCATTTCCGCGCCAAATACCAATCTCGTCGAAGGCCCACACCGCCACTGGACTCGTTAGCTGGAGCGGACGCATCAATGTTGGTTAAGCTATCCTCACCAGTTGAAAGGGTAGCCCTTGTCATGGACAACTTTGGAATTTCTGCGTATCTCGTGAAGTGATACGAATCCATAATTGTCAATACAGCTAAAAATCAGCACTAAAAAGCTTTTCTACCTTGCCGAATTTACCTAGCCATCCATCAATAATTGGAAATAATCTCATGTCTTAATGTTCCAAGTGTCCAGATTATCCTTTCAGTTCGATTAAGGTGGTCGTAGATTCCATCACAACCAAAGCCACATCGAGGCTTAGAATGTTTGATACGAATTCCTTTTCTGCAGTGCTGTTGTTAGGAATATTGAGCATCATATAGTATTACAGCCCAAAGGAGATAAATAAGTGATGTGATACCACAAGGCTTCACTTTAGCAGTCGATTTTTTCCTACATATGTGTGACCATTGCCCCCACGATAGTAGATGCATTAGGGGGTAACCGTCAGCCTTTCCATACCTTTCTTGGCCATTAGAAACGCACCTCACTTATTATTATCATCGTTGTCTTGAGATCGACAGTTTATTGCGCGATACGAGAGAATAAGCATATTTTGGGACTCTAATCTCCGCTTATTTCGAACAGAAGCCAATTGCCCCATAATCGTGAATGTTTTTCCATGTGGAGCTTCAGTATCGAAGTGGCTAGATGCTGCTCGAGATTTGGGTGCTTAAATGGGGGTCGAGAAGTATGGGAATATTCGGGTGCATTTTGGACGGGTTATCCCCAAAGATTGCTGTATTGTCATCACATCAGTATAATCATTCCACGTCCAGACCATGGGTTCCACATATGATGCTGCCTCTTACCACAATGCACTGGTTACGAGAGGATATGGGCATGGAACGAACAAGCAAATCTCAAGTTCGTGGAGAGCCTCAGGGTGAAACTAGGCATCACGGCTCATCATAGCACGCATGTGTCGGTGGGCGGGGATCTGGTCAAAACAAGAGAAATGTGGCTGGTCTCCTCCACTCATGCACCAAGCATCATGATTCTCGACTGGTGCGCTTTGTATCGCACAATTGATCCGGTTTCTTGATTTGGGTAAGTGGATTTATATCATTCGAGAGTTTGGCCAATTAACCGAGATTCTACCGGGAAAATCCGGTTTTCCCAATATTAAACTTTTAAACTCAAACAATGGGTAAACCTTAATTCTCGCTCAATTATTTGTTGAGAATGGAATTGGATGGTGGAACATGCAACTGAAAATCCTCTGACAATCACCAGGTTGAACGGTTCCGCTGAAGATGTCACCTGCGAGATTTGGTACCTTTTGAGAGAATCTCTGTGGGCACCTCGAGGTATGTAGCATCCCGATAGGTCATGTTTGCCCCGAATCCTGTGTGTATCTCCCTTGTCTTACTGGATTTCAGTCTCATGAAATTCCCGCATCTATACTCGAGGCTCAAGCCGATTTATGACTGTAAACCCTTGACCTCCACGTCACGATAATGGAAAGTTCATGCTTCTCTATACTTCAGTGCGCGTTGAAGCGAAAGGAGTAACCCCGATAAGGCAAGGGTAAGGAAATCGTTCATTCTGAAACATGGGATTCAGATGCAGCTGGTAGCATTAGAAAATCACCACTGTTAACTCTACCACTAGCCAGAATACGTTCCCTGGATATTTGGGGAGTGACTGCCCACCTGATACTCCTTACGACTCACATGGAGGATTGTTTCTATTTGCATAAAGGTCCCGCCACAAGTCGCCGATATAGCTGATCTCCATCTGCTAGATGATGATTATTAACCAGTATCCACGTGTAGTTCAACTATTACTTAGTTTATTGGCTTTATGGAGTGATAGCTATGTATCATATAGTTAGGAGTGGTTACTCTACATAGTATGTATGTGGATTAGAATTAAACATATTTGAGGGGTGTAAGAAACAAGCCTGTATTTACAAAATAGCGTTCAACAAAAATATCGAATTATGCAGTCAATCTCTAAAGTGGTGTCTGGGTGGCACAGGATGCGAAATAGTAGGTGATGTGAATTATGCTAAACTACAACGAGACTCGAGTGGTCTCGATTATATGGTGGTGGTGGCATATCGGAGAAGCCAGAGATGGGTTCATATTCAGGAGGAGATTGGGCCAGCTCATTTTGTAGGTTTGATTGGACTCCAACTTTCAGCAGAACATGGAGAACCTGGATCTCCCCGGTAACCTCCATCACTTCGATTTCAACGAAAAACTTATGAAAAACGCGTATATAATCCGTCTCGCAATCGTAAAGTGTTCGTTTAGGAATCTCCAGATTCAATGCACCATCCCAAGATAGTTCTTGCTTACGGCTGGCGATGGCGCTAGCCCGACTCAAGTCGTATTGTTTCAAAATTGGCTTGGAGTTTTTTACATTATATGTAACAAATTCTCTCAGGACTACGGTGGTTTTGATCATGCAGAAGTATGGATCAAGCGACAGCAAACTGAACATCACCGGGAATGTGTCCCCAACTGTGTAGATTGTGTCTGGTGTAGAGATATAATATCCCAACCTCTCCGCCCAAATCCCAGACACCATGGTGGGTTGCAGATATTCATCTGTTGATGGTAATGGTGCACGCTGTATATCAACCCCTTTCTCAGCTTTGAAGTCATTTCTGAAAGCAGGCCGCTCGACGAACGCCATGAGTTTGTAAGAAACGCTTCCATGTGGAACCTCTACTGATTCTGGCAAGTTTCCAGGCAAAGGTAGTTCGAAGTTGTATCGGTAATTGGATGGTGCGAGCAAGTACGGATCTTGCTCGGACTCAAGGAAAGTCCATTTGTGATCGATAAGATCTATTTCTTGACATTGGAAATCTGTAAGAAGCAACATGAATCTTAGTAAACATGTAAACCAGAGTAGGATATGTCAAGTTAACATACCAGCACCATCGCCCAGCTTTACTCTCCCTAGGAACCTGAGAGATATGGATTTAACTTTCATCGGCTCAATCAAGTGAAATCTTAATGTCCCACGCAAAACACACCCAACAGACTCGCTTGAGGTGCCATACATGGTAAGGACATCTTTGTGAACGTCGATTTCAAGCCCTTCGTTGCTTAGTAGTGATGAGTCTTTTCGTGATCTCTTGAACATGTCTTATGTACGCTGTAGTTGTTGAATTTACAATGATTTGAAAGTCAATTATCAAATGTACAAGGATTGTGAAGTAGATTTGTAGTGACCGAGTACGGCTCAGGCGACCACTTTATATAGGATAGGGTAAGCTTCCACTGCTGAAATTTGAGAGATTATGGAATTCTATTTTTATAGTAGGCATTCCATTGAGCTTCTTTATAAATAAAAAACTTGTTTATCGAATAAAGGGGATAGTACTTTTGCCTGCCTAGGCTTGTGGATCTCCGGATCCTATTCAAGGCTAACATAAAAGTCTTTTATCCCGGACCCAATGATCAGCGGGGTTCTCAATTCTAATATTACCCTACTGTGAAGGTCATTTGATACCACGGTAGTAATCAGAAAAGGAAAGTACCTGCTACGGTCAAATCTGGATCTATAGAAGCTTATTTTTGTGCAAAATCGATTCATCTCGAATCCATAATAATATGGGAGTAAAGAATTAAATATCACGAAACCAATATCAATGGAATGATGGATTCGAGATGTTTCATATTGTGTTCCAAGTAAGCATTGATCCTTGTTCAAATCTGATACTTAGTCATTCCATTAAGGGCCTATTTGAAACCGATTCACATTAAAATATTAAATCCGTCCGTAAGTTAACCAACATGGTGTTGGCAGTAGCCACCGCTAATTTATATAGGTCAGAAGTGGCTGGGCTTTTTTATTAGTGTTATTATACTCTCCACGCTACATCCGCAGAGCTTGATCCTAGGCTTCGCTAAATACTGCTCTTTTTTCATGCTCAACTCTCCCAAGTGGATCTGATTATTGATATAACAGTAACTTCGACATTGTGGGAGTAGAGAAGAAGGAAATTGATTCATCACATACCCACCTTCGCCATAATGCGTGTGCCTCAAGACATCTTTGGTACTATTAGTGAAGAATTCAGGACATTGCCTTCATTAGTCATTGCAATGGGCATGGTCTCACCGATTTTCTTTGTATCAAATAGAAGGAATCGATATACTATAACGTGACGTTAACACTCACACTCCCAAGCGCATAGCTTTTAATCAAGACATGAAACACCGTTTGTATCATTAGGATGTTTTCTCCCTTTGAGACCCCATATCCATGTGATATTTGATATTTCTATAAAGAAAATGGAATAGGCATTATCAGTACGAGGAAATGAGGTTGGCAGCATTGGCACCTCATGACGAGGTAGTCTGAAACTCGACGTATTTTTTAGAATGTACAGTAAGTTCTCAACAATCACGTATCATACCACCCACCTGGTCACCAAGCAAGCTTTTATGAGCCCTCGAACCCTGATAGCACTCCGCCCGTCTATTTTCGCCAGCCAGGTATACTCCATGTCATAGTCGTAATCCATTATGAAGTGATAGTTTCTGCAATCGAGTTCGATTTCACTCTACCTATTCAAAAATTCCATTCGAGACTTCACTACTCATAGCCATTTACCATTAGGAGGACATTGATAATTTAAACTTTTTTTGGTTTCAGGTGCGAACTAAGACTGTTGATTGGTTAATCTAGATGGTTTAAGAACCGAATGGACATCATGTGAGATCATTAGGCTAGGTTGAGGTTTTGCAGCTGTGACGAGTATCAGCCATGAAGACAGCCGATTGGCCATGGCTACAATATCATTCATTAACTGGGTGAGCCCATGGAATAATTCATATATCCGGCCTACATGGAAACTGTAAGGTGAAGTACCACAAGAGTATATCAGGTCGTTGACGTTAGTGCCACATAATCTTATTTATTAGCTTTAGGTTTAAACTTTCTTTGTGTCCCAGACAGCAACAACGAGGTCCTATATATGGACTGGGGAAAATTTTGCGTGCTAAAGAATCACCATGGACCTCTATCGACCTAAGTAAATGGGCTAAACCCTGCCTCATTCATACCCGATGCCCAGTAGGATTGCTTACCATATCTAAGCTTAAGTGGTTTACACTTATAATGCAGAACATCGACCTGCATCAGGCAAGACTTTGAGCGATTCTTACATTAGTTCCAATCTTTCTAGCGCATCTCCTATTCCTTATCAATGAGGATCCTTTAGCTAATATTACTAAAATCAATTGACTGTGTCTCCAGGAGCATCAATCAATTCAAGAGGCTAAATAGCTGCCGCATAAGACAAGGCTGAAGGTCCGTATGCGTATTGAGGCACGACCTAGATCAAGGTTATTTCGTGGTCTGCGTATCCTACATTGCGCATGAGTCCTAATATTGCTCGTTAGCAAGGATTTGATTTCGGATGCATGGTAAATAAGGGATAGGATCAACCAGTTGCCACCCGATGATTACCAACCCCTCAAAACCCAGAATGGATGCTGGTAACCATCGCCCTCACGCACAAAACATTTAGCGACTGCTGTCTCTGGAATCAACCCTCTGAGAATTGATCGCTTGTGGAATTACCTATTTGTAACCGAAGACTGTAATTTCGCAGGTTTTTGGTCCACTTATGATGACTATTGGCTACACAGTATGGTCAACCATAGCATTATCACCAGGCAGATCCTGATGCGGAACATCCTTGCATTTGCAAGATTAGATTGAATCAGCATCCTAAACAGTATCTATACTGACATGGCAGAGTCCATGGCTTTGTCTTTCATGGTCGAATTCATTTCCGCAATTTGGCAATAGCATAATGTAACGCAGCTGGTCACCTCATATTATTTAACCAGAATACCTCGCATGTTGAACAAACACAGATATAATTGGCAGGTTAATAAAAACTGAATGCGGATTCTTACATCAACTGTCGGTCAAATGCCTAAAAATATACATACTAATTGGGGAATTAAGTTTGAGCCCTAAACCACAATAACCCTACCTACATATTGGTTTCACCTCACTTACTTTGGGAACCGCACACTTGCTAGATTCGATTGTGATTGTGACTATCAATGCTCATTTAGTTCAACCAACATCATCACTCCCATAGCATCCAGAACCAGGTCCTACCTGGGGCGAACATTAGCCAGATGTACGCCTGTGCACTTTGGACGAGTGAGCTATAATACTATCAGAAATGGCAACGGCTACCAGATCCCCAAATGCCCAGCTGAATATGCAGAAGTCGAGCATCGCTGGCACGCCTAGATTTCCTCATTGTACCGCTGGACATGATATAAGCTATAAACGTTTATTTTTCCATTCTAGTCTAATTCGGATTTTGGGATAAATGTAACCACTTTGAATTATTTGGAAAAGAGAGTTCTTTTGTTTAACCTATAGCCCCAAATTTGATGGATGGGGGTTAACGCCTCATCTTATATCTAGTACTAGGATCCCCTTTTACTGCATCAATAACTCGTAGTGTTGAGTACTCGAAAAGCTCTAGATAGCATGCGAGTCTAATCAAATACGTTGTTGTGGAGAATCAGGTTAGTGCTGTAAATATTATCTACGCCCTACTACAGTTGTCTGGAAGTGTATTGTCAAGTATTCCTTATTTAGCATTGATAATTGATAATCATGCTTTCAGAAGTTGAAGGATACTCCGAGGGATTGATTTGGAAAATACCACCACAATTTTAAATCTCTACCATTAATCGTACATTAGACTTTTTTACGTACACATGGTCAATATCTTTGAAAATCAATTCTGAAGTGCGTTTGATCAATTCCTTGGAATTGTAGTAAGGACCCCATACATTGCCCATGATTTTTCAAGATCATCCACAACCTTTTCCTGTAGTCAATCTATACAACTCTCTACCCTTGATGTAAATGCATTTTCACAATCTTCTGATTCTCGCCAGTTCATGTGTAAGTTGCAATTCTACTAGCTGCAGTATTGAGGCCTCCATGTCAAAATCTTCGGGCAATTACCTCCCTGAGCATTGCCTTGCCTCTGTCTAGTAACAATGGGAGTTGGGAAGGGATTTGAAGTATGTGGAGGAGAGTGCATTTAGCATATTTTGCTACATTTTAGATGAACATGGGAATGTGCTGCGGAAATCTTACCTTAAATCTTTGCTGGAATGCACCAGAATACCATATGAATATCATATATATACACTATTGCTGGGCAAAGTCTAAAATCTGGCTACAAGCTTTCAGAAATATCCAATTTTGAAATTTCTGATTGGGAAAAACGTGAAAAGTTGCCCACACAGCACGGGATCTGTTGGATGATTCTTGAAGAATTCTTCCTGCTTCCACAATCTCCAAGGATATCAAATATCAGCACAAAACCAAGATGTATAAAAGTTTGGATGAAGCTTGATATCTGTCGAAGAACTATGTTTACTGGCAGTGTCTTATCTAAGCTTTTGGGTAGCTCGCTTCCTTGAATAAGATCACAACATGGGATAATACTTCAGATTCAAGAGTGACACTGATACCAACTGAGAATCCAATACCTAATTGATACCACAAGATGTCAAGCAACATTTGGAACCAAACTTGGAATACTTAGTTGATCAAGTTTAGTCCAACAAACACAATGCCATACAACTGAATACCATTCACCTTCCTCACAACTATTCAGTATCTTATACCCTTTTACTACAGCCATGAGAATGATGCCATTTTTCTTTAATTTGATCAAAGCTAAATGCTGGTAGAGATGTAGTGAGTAGGAGGAATATCAGTTGTTCCAATTGTTGAACACTTGACAACGGAATTTGGATTTGGCATCAGTTCGGTAGAGCTCTATTTACACACCTTCATCGATGAATAACCTTCATAACGCCATTCGGTACACCACAGATGGGTACGGTACATCTCTTCACTCTGACTTACATTATTTGCACTCCAAAAGATGCAAACATCCAGTCAACCATCTCAGATTCCTATCAAGAATACTGCCCGCAAATTCCGTACAAAGTGGCGTTTAAATCACGCGAAAATTGTTTTGCTGAAACAGGATCTTACGCCGTAACTGGTGAGATGAACAAAGCTCCGGTTGGGATAAACCGATTCTATAGGTTTACTTAGTTTGGGATTCAACTGGTTGAACCATAATATATATAATAACGTACATGAAACAAAAAGAATATTTAAAGTGGCATTAAAAGCAGGCAGATCAAAAATGGATTGGTGACATCAAATCCACCTCATTAGCGGAAGTATCAATGACTAGAGCGAGGGGGGATTGCAAAGCGCCTTAGTGGGCAGCAATTTTGGATCTCTTTGACTTCAAAGACATGTAGGGATCCTCGTGTACTCTCTTCTTGGATTTCTTCTGCTGCACTTTTGAATCATCGCCCTTCTCCTGCCCAACGGATTTGATGATCCATCCGTTGCTTTGACTACTTGCGGAATTAAGTAAATTGGCACTGGAGTCTGAGACGACCCAATTGGAGGTACTGATACTGGTGGTGCTGCCATCGTCACTAATGTCTGGACTGCTAACGCGAACTTCATCCTGTTGTCTCTCAGACTTGTCCTCATTGTGAGCAGTGGGGGTACTTGTCTCACTTGAAATGGCTTGCTTGGAATGGCTTATGATGGAATCAGCGATACGAGCAAACACTGTGGATTTCTCATGCTTAATCTCTTTCTTCTTTAGCTCCGCTCTTTCCCTGGCTCGATCCAGTAGTTCCGTTTTGACGGACCTCACTGGCTCCACGCTAGGGACATCACCATTCTCGGGTGCAGCCGAGCGAGGGTGGTCGGCTTTACCATTGAGATCAGGATTCATTTGGTGAGCGCGAGATTTCTGTTGATTACAAAAAGCATGGTCGTCAGGATACAGGAGAACAAGCACAGCATTCCCAGGACTAACTCTACCTCAGCAGATTTCTTATGGGAGTCAGAGTGGTGCTGATCCTTTGCATAGAATAGCATATAGGCATTTTGCTTGAGCACTGTATTCAAGCTGACTGGTTCGACCTGAAGACTCCATGCCCTTTAGCGAGCTGTACTTGTAGAATAAATACACTTGGCACTTACCGAACAGTCGTTCATGCAGTACCAGGATCCATTGGGGGCTTTGACAAATGAGTAGTAATGGCCGGAGTGGCAAGATCCACCAGCGTGCACCAACACGCCGAAGAGCTTGTAAGAAGTGCCGGAATTCTCCTGAAAAGACGGAAGTTAGCCTCAGGGAAGCAGTGTTGAAACCAGACGAACATAAATATACCTTGGTTCTGCTCATATGAGACTTCAGCTCAAGAGTCTCGCTAAAGCTGACAGGCTTGGAGATTTTCCCGCCGTGCAACGAAAAACCGTAACTGAATCTCTTCAGCTGAACGGTGAGGATGTTGGGGGAGTCGTACATGGTCATTCGTTTTTGGGCATCGACAAGTCGGTTGCACTTCTCACATTTGTAACGGTTGTCATTGGTAAGCATCTCAGGCTTGGTAAATAAACTGAAGGCTTTCTCTATCGAGGGGCAGTTTCTGATCTCCAGGCTTACATCGAGCATAGGATCGAAGGTATTGGATTCGTAGCCACAGCTGAGACATTTCACCTGACTCTGTAGATAACCACCAAAAATTTTGTGGATAAGCGTGGTTTCCTTGATTCTGGCATCCAATTTTCTAGATATGGAATTCGGCATTAACATCCAACACTCGAGTTCGACATTGTTTGGGATACATACGGGTCGTAACCATGAAGGCAGCTCTTCTGCATGGCGTCCAGGAAATAACGTGTAAACTCGTGAGCATCTTCTTGTCTGCCTAGACGAAAATGCTTGGCAATGCCTGGTAGGTAGCAGGATCATTAGAATACCGAACAACCACTTGAAAGTTGTTTGGGCTACATACTTCTCAATTTCCCGGCGATTCTCTTGGGGGAAATGGATCCTCGAGAGGTGTTCTTTCCCGAGAAACACTGGGTCACATGGTCTTCCATTTCACAGAGGGCGCAAAAATCTGGGACTTTACCTAAGAAATAGAGAGCAAAGGATCAGAAACACAACCGAGTTGCCAATAATATCGGGACATTAACGACGTACAGGTCTTTTTATGGCCCTCGTTGAACAGGTAAGATGCCAAGGGCGGGGTATAAGTTAGGCACTGAAGCACAGAATTCATAAAACACGTGTTCCCAAGGTTATTCAACCCAGGACCAACACCAAATTCCTTGCCCCAGGTCTGGGAGAGCTCTTTCTTAAAAATGGTTTTGGTGGGAAAACGAAAACCATTTTTGTCAATCAAGCCGTGTTTGCTCCCAGCGGCGGATTTTCCGCTCTTGACCTTCTTGTGGACTTTGAGGGAATCACTCTGTTTCGGGACGTGGGTATAAGCGTCCACTATGTCAGGAGTACGGGGAGCCATGTCTAAGCTTAGTGGAAGGGATTTTGAATGACTGACTGGGAACTTCACCAAGAAGGATGAAACGGACAAGATGTCTCGTAAGTCAATAAATTTAATGGCATGTTCATTCTCGCTCACATAGCTTTTTTTTTAACCAAATCTCCTCTCTATGGATGGCCAAATTACTGTGAAGATTCATTAGATTATATTCAAGAACACAAATAAGGGATATTTTTCTTATTTTATCGAATAGTAGGCATTGATTTAAAGCCATTGGATAGCGGGCAAGTGGGTGTATATTTCTTTTTTTTTTACTTTTTTTTTTGTGCCTTTTCTATGAACAATCTGGAAATCGTTAGGCACGCCTATCACATGCTCTCATAAGCAATCTTGCCCCACCAACCCCATCAAGATAAATTTCAAATTGACGTGAATAATAGGGGCGCTTTCCTCTACCTGAATAGGCATGAGACGTGTGGAAATTAAGTAAGAAGAGCGGCTTCAATCCACGAGTTGCCCATGAGCTCAACACTCCAGTTAAGATAAGCGAATAAATTGTTAGACACTAGTTACCGGAAATAATTGGACCGCTGTGACTTACAAATTAGTTGGGCCTTTGGAAAGGCCCATGAAGTCAGGATTAAGGTTATAGAGAAGGGTCAGCTCTCCTCAGGTTTTACAGGCGTAACGTAAATTGCTGACAGAGTATTAAGAGTGCCAGGTAATAATTTGCATAGATTGTAAAGCTTTTGGGATTGTGTCAGGAATACCCACAGATAAAGCTGACACTAGAGGCACGAGGGTGACCTTGGATTATATAGTTGGTGCAATACAGGCAATTTCAAGAAATTAGACTTCGTCACTTGTGGCAGCCTTGGGTAAGCATGTGGGAGTTGGCCTAGTGGAGCAGAGTATTTAGATATAGATGGACCCCATATTCTATCCAGAGCACTCATTGGATCACGGCTGATCATTCATGATTCATCAGCGAATCGGTGTTGAAGCACGGAATGCACACAACAGCATTTGAATGATGCTCGAAAATTCACGACATGGCGGCTGATGAGTATCCGTAAACGAGATGTCGAATTCGATCTATGATCGGTAACTTATGATTGAATTGGAATCTCGCGGATGCTGTACAGAATTTGGAAGCATCATTTTTTTAGGAATGAATTACCAACAAATTCAGGTGGGGCCGGTCGGGCTGCGGAGAACTGACCTTGCGAATTTTCTTCCTATTAATAACTTGGTTTGGATTTTCGAAACTGGGTTCTTGACAGTGGACTTCAATAGATTCCTGAAGCAGATATACACCAACAAACGTTACTCGAATGAATTCTGTTATATCAGCTTTTCCAATGGCCACCAAGCATTGCGTACGCACCGCCAGGGCATATCTGGTGTGGCCCAATAGAGGTTTCTCGAACTTGACCTTTGGTAATTCCTTCAACAAGCGCTTAGCTGTCAACCCTAATGTATTTCAAGGTATGTGGTATTTCGGTGGTGTGTCCTTTTACTAGATATATAGATCAGGGTTATTTATTTTACGGTTACTAGAATCCACCTCCGTTTTAGGCGCTCTCCCCAGCTTAGCCCATCAGAAGGTAGTTTGTCATATTTCTTAAGTATCCATGGTCCAATTCGCTGATGGTTTTCTAGAGTTACTTTCATAGCACTGGTAGGTCTGAAGCGCATTTCTCCGGTCCACCGTTATTTACACCTCCATTGAAATCTAGCTCCTGCACAGGAAATGAAAGAGGACGCTTACGAACTTCTCGGAGTGTCTCGTAACGCTTCCCAATCGGATATCAAGAAAGCGTACTACAAGGTACTTATCGGTTATCTTTGCCACCAATTCTCAATCGCCAACTAAACCCTTTTTCTTAGCTTGCGAAAAAATACCACCCAGACACCAACAAAGATAAGGCGGCACAGGAAAAATTTGTCAAGATTCAAGAAGCCTACGAGGTATAGCTTGGCTGATGCACTGCTCCGCAGCGCCATCTGGTAATCAAGTGTGTATCCAACTTATCTTGTTGTAAACAGGTTTTATCTGATGAGCAAAAGCGTGCCTCCTATGATCAATACGGACACGCTGCTTTCAATGGCAATGCGCCTCCTGGAGCTGGTGGGTTCCCTGGTGGTGGTTTCCATGGCTTCAACGCGGATGATATATTCAGCCAAATGTTTGGTGGGGGATTCGGCAGAAGATCCAACCCAGCTAGTCAATTTACAGTGGGAGATGACATTCAAGTCAACTTGGCTATTGATTTTTTGGAAGCAGTGAAGGGTGCTACCAAGCGAATCACGATCTCCCCAGTCAGCGTGTGCGATCCTTGCCATGGTGAAGGGTTGAAGAGTGGCAAGCAGAAGGAGACTTGCAAAGTGTGCGGTGGTACAGGCCAGACCACCTATTCGATTGGGATTGGGATGATCGCGAGTACTTGCAACTCTTGCTCTGGAACCGGCAAAAGTATCCCTCCTGGTAGCCAGTGTCCTAGCTGTAATGGTGTTGGTAGAGTGAAGAAACCTAAAACGGTCAACGTCAACATTCCTGCTGGTGTAGACGAAGGAGTCAAGATCAGGCTGTCTAACGAAGGCGACATGCCAGTAACTGGTAAAGGTACCGCGGGTGACCTCTATGTTAGACTTCGAGTCAAGCCTTCAAGTATCTTCCGTCGTGAGGGCCCCAATGTCTTTGTTGATGCCAAGGTTCCTTTGCATATTGCCATTCTTGGTGGAAATATCCGAGTGCCCACCCTAGATGGTGATGTGGAACTGAAGATTCCTGTTGGCACTCAACCAGAGGATGTCAGCATCTTGAGAAACAGAGGAATCAAGAAACTCAACAGAAATGCCCATGGCGATCAATACGTGAAGCTCAAGGTCGAGATCCCAAGGTAAGGATATTTTCTGGATTTATACCTGTTTGCTCCAGTTGCGTCACTAATACGATTTCATCCTCCTACAGAAACGTAACTCCTCATCAGCGTGAACTGATCGAAGAGTTTGTGCGCGAACAGGAGGGCCACGGACGTCCAGCTGGTGATAGTTCAACCAGTGATGCCAACGAGGCTGGCTCCGATTCTGATCAGGACAAAAAGAAATGACTAGATTGGGGCAGAATACGAGAACTATGGAGATTTTGAATTCCAATTAGAACATCACTTTGATCTTTTTCAAGCGTTGATCATATTACTCTTTCAGCACCAGCACACCATGTACCATTCCTTCTCCATTTCGTAGACAAGATCACATCATCTCAATGAATCTTCATCAAAACATGCAACTTCTCCCATCTTCCTTGACTTTCGGGATAATTTATTCTACATTTCATTCAACAATCATTAAAATAAACACGCCCATTCTTTTCATTTCCAAGGGCTGAATCGGTGAACCGCTAGACTGATCGGCAAAGTTGGCCAAAACGAACAAACTACATCGCATTCTCTGCAGGATCGTACACCGTAACCGGCGTATCAGCCTCAATGTCTTCATCTTTAGGTAGCGCCATGTCAATCTGGTAGCTGTGTTGCAAATGATTAACAACCTTGATTACGTTGATGACTCGGCGGAAAGCGCGGCGTCTTTCCGATCCCTTCTTAAATTGCTGCAGAATATCCGGTTCACCAACTGGTAGTTTAGAAGCCTGGATATAATTGCGAAGCCATGGACTACCAAGTGCTTCGGTGGCGGTCATTCGTTTGCTTGGGTCAAGAACAAGAAGCGATGAGATGAATTGCTTGGCTATAGCAAGCGATAAATTGGTGAGTGTTCGGATATGAATATTATACCAATCCTCAAACCTTCATCCGATATATCCTCCCAGTACTCTGCTGGCTCGAAAGCGTAGTCGCATCTCTCTATGGCTAAAATTTCGGAGTTCTGGTCCTCGCGGTCGAATGGGCAGTAGCCGCAGAGTAAAAAATAGGTGATAACTCCAACCGCCCACATGTCACTGGATTATAAAGCATATTGGTCATTGAGTGTACTGGGATATTGAGAGTAAAGAACACGTACACCGGTTGTCCATAGCCCTTGTTGCCAAATACTTCAGGTGCCTTGAATTCAGATGGCCAGTGAGTTTAGATGGTCCTATCTATTTACACGAACGCCATGTTTGACAACTTACGATGTAGCCCAGAGTACCACATTCAGTCATTAGTATGCGGATTTTTTCATCATCCATTATCCTGGCCAGACCGAAATCGGCAATAACGATGTCCGACTCTTCATCTTTAGTGCGGAATAGGATGTTCTCCGGCTATTTTTAAAAGTGTTTAACGTTTGCCAGATGAAGCCTCAGTCCGTACATGATTCTTACCTTCAAGTCTAACACGTAAGTGACAGATATAAAATGAAGATAAATCAACCTGAAGCAATTCTAGGGGTCTGGAGTTAATCCTGTCATACCTCGATGTACGATTCCGTTTTCATGAAGGTACGCAATTCCATTTAAAATGCTGTGCACTATATGGGCAGCATCCCTTTCAAAATAACTTCCGCGATCATAAATTCGGTAAAAAAGTTCACCACCCTCGGCAAGCTCCGTGACAATGTAGACTTGGTTGATATCAAATCCTACGTTAGTATATTGCGTTGATGGATGGGAGGCAAAGAATGCTTACTGTTCTCTTGCGTTTCGAAATAATCTATCAAGGAAAGAATATTCTCGTGTCCCCTTGACACTTTTTTGAGAACGCTTATCTCATGAGGTATGTTCTTATCTTTAACTTTCTTACTGACAATTTTCACCGCATATGTCTCGCCACTCTCTATCTAGTTGACTCTGTTTGAATGGAAAACAGTCAAAATGGTGAATTCATACGACTACTTACGTGTATAGCCTCTACAATGGACACATAGAAAGACTCAGTATTAAGCATCCTCAAAATATCAAGGTTTTAATGCCTCTTAGACACATATACTGTTAAGTACCTTTCACTACAGCAAACATGCCTTTTCCTAGTACCTTTCCAGTTTTATATTTACATGAGCGAGTAAAGGCAGAGCTTTGATCTTCAGTCTCCCGAACTAAAGATAAATGTGGGTATGTGTCATTAAAATAGGTAACACCTCTGACGTACTTGAAAGCCAGCGGAATATTGAGTTGAGTAAAGACATCCGGAACTTGGCACACAAGAAGAGTAATACTTTGACCTTCGCTAGTATATTTTGACTGTTGTCTGCATCACAAATAAATTCCACATAAATCTCAATAAAGGCCACCTTCTCCGTAATTCTATTGGTGGATTCTGCAATATTGATCAATAAGGTCACCATTTAAGTAAAGCTTGATCTGTACGAGTGATAGATCACATGCAATGCATTAACTATTTTAATAGCATGAGTACTCATTCTTGCGTATACCGATACTAAGTTCTACGTAGCATGGCAACTTCGAACCCAGGTAAATTTGGCTCACCAAGCTAATCAATCACTACTAACTCGCTGTCCACCAGAATCTTTGGAGGACGCCATTTTCTTAAAGAAGGCCATCGAACAAGCCAACCTATCCATCCCTGTGGACACAGCCTATTGTGTTGGTGCGGTTTTGGTAAAAAATGGGGTGGTTCTTAGCGAAGGCTATTCTAGAGAACTGCCTGGAAACACTCATGCTGAAGAGTGCTGTCTCTTAAAACTTAGCGACCTAGGAGAGGCACACGGCGCTGTGATGTACACCACAATGGAGCCTTGTAGCTTACGTCTTTCAGGAAATAAGCCGTGTTGTGAGCGACTTATAGAGGCTAAAATCAAGCGTGTAGTATTAGGTGTTTTGGAACCTCCAAAATTTGTAGAAGATTGTACTGGAGCCATGCAGCTTGAGAAGAACGGAATCGAAGTGTATCACTTGAAAGGTTTCGAAGAGGAATGTCTCCGGCCAAATTCTCATGTTTTGAAGAAATAAACACTACTTTCAGCAGGAGCGGCCTTGATTTTCCAGTGGAATTCGCTGTCCACACAGTATTCACCGCATTTTTTGATTCACTACAGTCAACGTGACGGTGGCGTTTGGCTCTTCGGGAAGAAAGCGTGTGGGCTTAAAATGGTGTATGGCGCGCTGATAAAACCCAAACCGAAGGGTATGGCAATTTGCACTTTCCTGAGGGAAGTCTCATTACGATAGTTTGTTACGTGCTGTTGAATTAACGTCTGTCAAACTGACCTCGTTCGCTCAATACATGGCACTGATGCATATCGAACACGCAACGTGAGATGAAACACGGGTCTAATAGATCGTAGAGCAGCCTGGGATCAATATCTGGCGCAGTCTAATTTCGCAACAGACACTTGAATCAAAAGAAGCAAACACAGTTAATAAGCTCCACACCACATCAAGTTGTTTAACACAAATCTGGCTCCATGACCAAAACCACGATCAAGAATCCACATAATGTTACAAAATCATTGGACATGTAAGCGCGTACAAGATAAAATGCTACTGTGCCTGTTTTCTACGGAGCAATCATGTTGTCAAGCAGTGTGATGCATCAAGAACCTCCCAATCACTCAATAGTCAGATGGGTGAATCAGAGCACTTAGCACACTGCAGAACAGTGTTGGAGTCGGATGTACGAAATCATTGGTCACAAACAAAAGGGATATCGTGGTGAGAGCAAGGTGCGATCGAACATGAGAGCTTGTCGTAGCGCCTCTCTGCTGTGGTGGTTGCCTGTTCCTTGCGACTGGACACAAACCAGCATTGTTCCTAAGCAGAGTCAGGGGAATATGGGAGCTGTGCTAATCAGTAGCAATAATCAATGGGCCTTCTTGGAAAAGTACAATGGTCGACCACTGTACATGAGTCCTGCTGATCCATTGGGCGCAACGATCTCCTAGTTGGCCATTACAAGTCGATGTTCTACCAGATCCCACGATTGTATCAAAGTCCATGAATCAATCGTAGTGATAGCCAGATGATGAATCAACTGATGGCATCAGGGTACTGGTCGATTTGAATGATCCATTGGATAATCTTGGCAGTAAGACAGTACTCCCTGCAAGACAATCCGAACGATGTTGATCGCATCTAATAAGGTTCGAGAGGTTGGCTCGAATCCAAGGGCCTGCTGGGTTAATTGGCCAGCCGCGCTCTGCTCCAGACTGCAATTATTTATATCCCATTCTCGAGAGTGTCGCGCAGACAAATCACCTTGCCGCATCTCCATTATTTTGTAGATCGAGTGTCATAGGCAAATGGCGGGAAAGGTGGGGTTTCCATGATGATAACCCAAAAGTTTGATCTCCACAGTATGATGATCCGATTCTATACAGGTTTATCAGCGGACTTACTATCTCCATCAATGCTGCATCATCATCCTCACCAAATGCCAGATTTGGATTACTTGAGAATCAACACACTGTTTCAAAAGCAGGGAAGTCACCTGCTTCCAAACAGCTAGTGGTTGATTCATTTTGCTTCCGTTCCTGTCCTCCAGTTACCGAGCAGATCAACTGAGAGGGGATTCTAAAAATATTGATTTAACTCAGCGTCTTCATTCATTTATAAGGGGCGTCTCCGTCCCCATTACCAGTAGTCCATTAACCTGGTAGTCAGCGTACCTTAACATGTCTTCTGGTTTACCGTACAGCACAATTCGTATTTTGATAGGACTTTGCATGGTTCTGGGCTTGTGTCTTGTTCATTTTACCATGTTCTTGATGGAGCCGTCTTTCGCCACGTCCCCTTTCTTTGGTTCGGGCCTCTCGGATCAAAGGATGCAGCTGCTAAACATACAAAAGTTAGAGCAACCTGGTGGTTCAACGAATTGGGAAGCAGCCTTTCAAGATATTCTGTTATAAGAGCCAGTTCTCTTATAGTGTCTCTTCCCACGTGCCGGTAAGCTGTTGGGCATCTGAATCCACAATGGTACACAGCCGTCTGTACAAATGCATCGACACCCTCAAGGCCATCTACATTGGCTACTGTTGTAAATCACCATTTATTGCCATTTATACTTGTTCTTCGCATCAACAAGATATCCGATTTTGACACCACGGTACAAACGAATGCTATCCCATCATCCTCCTACCCAGGCTCCAACATGTCAAGCAAATGTACTCCGATTAGTATCGTATGAATAAACACGATCTCGTGAATGATTTATTTAAGCATCCATATTTGTTGTCATGAATATCGATTGATGGCCAATACATAGCTTGTGCACGGTGCTGAGTGTGTTGGTGGTGTGATTGTGGAGATTGCATCACCAGGATATGGATATTAGGCAGCCAGCAAGAGTATCAGATTAGTGCAGCCTCTGCTTAGGAGGGGGTATTTGTTGATTGTTCATGTACTCCATGAATTGATCAGGAATCTCGGTTAGCACCTTAAGGCAAGGGAATACGTTAGTGGGAGCGGGGAAACGCGGGCTAGGTGGATGTGTCCAACTTACAGCTCTAGTGAGCTTATGAGAGTTAAGACCCTGAAATTGGTTTAGAGGCACAAACTGAACGATGTCTCTGTTTGAAAATGTAAGAAAATGCATCGCAGGGAATTCGCGAGAATATTACCTTTTGGCAGTTTGGCCATTGAGCTATAAACACGTCATTTGAAGTTGAGTATGCCAATGAGAATAGAGTAATAACATAAAAACACGCTACCGTAAGTATTTTCTCATCGGAGTCTAATACTTCCATGTTTGTGAAGTCATTGAATCCCACGCCTGCGATAATAATACTCAATGGTAATTCAGAGGCGCGGATGATCGAGCCGATTGTGTTCTCCATATCGTCGATGTTCCCCTATTACCAGGCGCGTTAGGATATCTCATTAGCCTACCTCCTCCTAAGAACTCTTACATCGGTGATAATCAGCAGGACGTGATAGTGTTGAATGTAAGAAGAAGTTCTACGCGCTTGAGCCAAATCATACTCCAATCTGCTACATGCTTCGTCAATCACCTTAATCAAGACATCAGCTTCAATATAGGAACATAAATATCATCACGCCTCTACCAGACCTGCGAAAGATAGGTGGGCTCCGAAGGTTGGACAGTAAGCAGTGCTTGGTTGTATGCTTCTAAAACTCCTTTGATTCCTGTCGCCTGTTGATAGACATCAACATCACTCTCACACACGGTCATCAAACACAGGATCACTTACCCGTTCACAAAGAGTAATCAAATGTGTGGATTGGGCGTCATTGGATTTTGCACCAAAGCCAAATACCTTTAACTTCGGCGTTAGCAATGTGTCTTGAAAATCTGGAAATGCAGGTGGAACTTACCGGAAACAGTTTATCTTGATCATATCTCTCGAGGATGTTTCCTGTACAGAATGTTAGATTTGCATCGCCAGAGAAGCCTGCATTGCAACTCACCCAAATCCATGATTGCCCTTTGGTACTGGTTACTTTCCCTGGGATTTTGATAATGGAGGGATTGAGGATTCTTCGGATCACCTATGCTCACCATAAATTAACGCTGTTTCAAACCCACATGGTAGCCATGATTACCATTGGAGCTGCTGAGGTCGATGGCTACGCTCAAGTTGATATGTGCTCCCCCAGAAATATATTCATAGAAACTACGCAGCGCATTAGCCGAGAGGTAACTATAGCTACAAACAACCAACAATGACATTACGTGAATTTCCTCTCCACTGAAAATTCTTCAATACTGAGGATTCCAGGGTTTGAATTGGCTTTTGCTTCATTCACCAAAGCCAGGTTTTTCCCTTTCGATGCAACAAGTTGTTGGATAGTTGTTTGAATTTCACCAATCAAGACGTGACCTGAATAGTTTATGAGATGTTAAGGCCACTACTTCCTGGACCAGCAATTGCCCATGTCACGAACCTCCGTTCCGACGGTGATCATAAACTTGGATGAGCAGCCTTCCATCATTTTCATCGTCCGTGAATTTTGCCAGTGGCCCTGCGAATCCCACCTTTAGTGATCCGAGCCACCACGACGTTAAGTTTAATCTGTTCATACCATTGAAAGCGTCCCATTGAGGTGTGTTTGTGGAATTGCATATTTCGCTGCGATAGACGAGTACCCAGCTGCCATCTGAGTTGCAACGTTAGGGCCTTATACTTTCAAAGCAAGAAGATAACTACCAACCAAATTTTTGCGAGCTGATTGAAAAGAATGGGTCATTGTTCATAAACAATGTCTATAAAGCATAATGAGCATAAAGTGCTTTCTCGTAATCCTTGATAAATCAATTACCTGCTTCTCCAATTCACAAGCAGCGAACTGGAAACTATTGTTCGAAATAAAAATAAGATTTTGGCTTTATCACTCCATGCTTACAGTACTAACGTAAG